>VCAZ01000325.1:132500-157500 GCA_005784505.1 Bagarius yarrelli
CGTGAAGCGATGACGATCGACGGCTTACTGATGTACCTGGTCTCGTCTGAAGGCTCTGTTTTTAACCCAGTCATGCAGCAGCTCCACCAGGACATGTGCCAGCCGCTGTGCCATTACTTCATCTCATCCTCTCACAACACCTACCTGCTGGAGGACCAGCTGCGGGGACACAGCAGTGTGGAGGGATACATCAGGTGACACCCTGCTGCACCATCTGCTCATCAGAAGCTTCTGCGTTCCTCAGTTTTTATTCTTTATGAATTTTATTTGGATGGGCTTCGCTTAGGGGCCCAACAGTGGCAGCTGGGTAAGAACTGAACACACAGTCTTACCATAGTATAACGTGTGTGTGTTGTGTGTGTGTGTGTGTGTGTGTGTGTGTGTGTGTGTGTGTGTTAGGGCGCTGAAACGTGGCTGTCGCTGTGTAGAAGTGGATTGCTGGGACGGTCCGAATGGAGAACCAATCGTTTATCATGGACACACGCTGACCTCCAAAATCCTTTTCAAAGACGTCATCACTGTTTTGGGCAACTACGCTTTCATAGTACATTTCAGTCTCTGTCTGTCTCTCTGTCCCTCTCTCTCTGTCTCTCTGTCTCTTTCTCTCTCTGTCTCTCTGTCTCTCTCTCTCTCTCTCTCTCTCTCTCTCTCTCTCGCTTACTCTTGCTTTCTCTCTCTGTCTCTCTCTTTCTCTGTCTCTCTGTCTCTCTCGCTTTCTGTCTCTTTCTTTCTCTTTCTGTCTCTTTCTCTCTGTCTCTCTCTTTCTGTCTCTCTCGCTTTCTGTCTCTTTCTCTCTCTTTCTGTCTCTGTCTCTCTCTGAACAGTCAATCATCATTTAGCGATCTTAATGAACAAGTAGATGGAAAAACTGCTCAAAGTTCAACTTTATGTCATAGCACCTCGTCATATTTCCAATGTGTATATGTGTGTGTGTGTGTGTATGTGTGTATGTGTGTATGTGTGTGTGTGTGTGTTTGTGTGTGTGTGTGTGTGTGAGAATGTAAAGCGATATGATCCTGCCAACTGCTCTCTGGCTGCTAGTGTGTGTTGTCAGGTGTATCCTTTCTCTTCATCACTTATTTACACACACACACACACACACACACACACATACACTCTCTCTCGCTTTCTTTTTCTATATACACAGTATATATGTAAGTGTGTGTGTGTGTGTGTGTGTATACAGGCGTCTGAGTACCCAGTGATCCTGTCCATAGAGAACCACTGCAGTTTGGATCAGCAGGGCGTCATGGCTCATCATCTCACACACATCCTGGGAGACAAACTGCTGAGAAACACTTTGAGGGGCAAAACCAGCTGCGATCTGCCCTCACCTGAGGTCACATACACACACACAGAGAGAGAGAGAGAGAGAGAGAGAGAAAGAGAGCAGGATTGTTCCGTAAGAGCTTGATTAATCAGGTAAACAGTAATACTGTTTGTGTGTGTGTGTGTGTGTGTGTGTGTGTGTGTGTTGTACAGGATCTAAAGGGGAAGATCCTGTTAAAGGGGAAGAAGATTGGAGGTCTTGAAGGGAACCTGAGCGGTGTTGTAGAAGACTCTCTGGGGGTGGAGCCAAGCGAAGAAGACGAGCCAACAGAAATTGATGAAGAGAATCATGGCAGCGACAGCATACGCCGTAAAACCAAGGTTCCATCACCGTAACACCAAATCCACTTTCTTACTGATCACCTTATCATCATCACAGTGTAGTTATTCACAGAGATTCTTCAACAGGACATCCCATAGTGTTCAGTTTCTCTGATTCCACACTGATCTATAAATCATCACATGTTCTACCAGGAACCGCTCACAAAACACTCCTCCGTTCCTGCGTATATTCCAGCAGCTACAAACCCCCGTCTCACCTTTCACCTCTTTCTTCTCAGAGAAACGGGAGTGACTTCACTCCTCCTGACACTGTATTAACACACACCTGTGTGATATCAATCATAATAAGCGGGGCAGTGATGTCATCCTGGGAATGTGATGGTTGTGATGGTATAGAACAGTAAGTGTTGAGATGGACGAAGCTCAAACTGATGGACTGACAATGAGTGTGTGAGGATGAGAGGACTGAGGGATCTACTGACGGTGTCTGAGGTCGATGGAGGTCAGAAGGACAAAGAGAGGAGGACAGTAAAAGGGTGGAGGGAAAATCTAAGAAGTTGAGTGTTAAAGGTTTTACTCAGTGGCCCAGCAGTGACAGCTGGGTGGTGCTGGGAATTGAACCCACAACCTTCTGATTGTGTGTTTGTGTGTGTGTGTGTTAGAGAGAGATGATACTGTCAGTAGTAGATCAGTTTTGGACTGCACTGTGTCCCTGCATTTCGTCACTGCGTCCCTGCATTTCGTCACTGTGTCTCTGCAGGACTGAACTTTATCTCACCTTCACAACAACGAGTGTGTTAATGCAGCACCACAGGATGACATCACAAAGGATCCGAATTCCAACTGAATTATCATACCAGTTCAAAATACATACAAAAGTTTGTGTGTGTGTGTGTGTGTGTGTGTGTGGTGTGTGTGGGTGTGTTTGGGTGTGTTTGGGTGTGTGTGTGGGTGTGTGTGTGCAGAAATCAGGTCAGCATTTATCTAAAGAGTTGTCGGACTGCGTGGTGTACTGCAGGAGTGTACGCTTCAGTGGATTCAGGGATCCACGTGTCCATTCCAGATTCTACGACGTGACGTCCTTTACCGAATCCAAAGCCAGAAAACACATGAAGGACAGAGGTGAATGATAAACACACACACACACACACACACTCACACACACACTCCGACTTGCAGAGGGAATCAGTTTATTCTCACTGAATGAACAGTTTAGTTTTGTTTAGACTTTTTCTTCCTCTGTTACAGGAACGGAGTTTGTGCTTTATAACGCACGTCAGCTGACCCGTATTTACCCCAGCGGCCTGAGAACCGACTCGTCCAACTTTAACCCACAGGAGATGTGGAACGCAGGCTGCCAAATCGGTGAGTCAGACTGTCGCACTGGGGACCGATGTTATAAATGGACTTTTATTTGAGATTAATGTCATTGTGTTCATCGTCTGTCAGTGGCTCTGAATTTCCAGACGGCCGGCGTGGAGATGGATCTGAACGACGGTCTGTTCAGTCAGAACGCTCGCTGTGGTTACGTTCTTAAGCCGGCATTTATGCGGCACACAGAGAGTCGTTTTGACCCGGAACACCCGCAGGAGCGAGACGGGTACAAACCCATGACTCTCACTGTCCAGGTAAAGCTGAACAGAAAGACTGACGGCACTACAACCTGTCAACAATCTTTATATGCAGCAAAAATCTGTGTGTGTGTGTGTGTGTGTGTGTGTAGGTGATCAGCGGTCAGCAGCTTCCTAAAGTGAACATAAAGGAAGGCTCCATCATTGACCCGTTGGTGCGAGTGGAGATTCATGGCGTCCCTCAGGATCAGTCCAAACAGGAGACACGGAATATCGAAAACAACGGTCCTTCAGTCACACACTCACAACACAGATTAATACAGAATCACACACACGTACACACACACAAATCAGATCAGATCAGATCAGAGGAACATGTCATTAATCATGATTTTAATGATAATGTAATAAATAATTTTTATTAATGAATAATCTTTAGGGTGTGTTTAGTTCCAGCACCGCCCTGTTCTGCTCCTCACTAGGGTTTTTATCAGTAAGGATTCCTGTGTGTGTGTGTGTGTGTGTGTGTGTGTGTGTGAGACACCATCGTGCACAATAAAATGTTTTTTTGGGGGGTTTTTTTGACTGCCTCTGCGTTTCTTTATGTGACGGTCTGTAATTTATCTTGAGATCTACATTTCCACCGTAAGGATGTTAGTGGTGATGATGTGGAGCGAGACGTGAAGACGTTTTTTACAGAAAGAATAAAACTCGTGGAAATTGGAGAAAATCTTTGTATGTGTTACTTTATTGTGTTTTTGGGAATTGAATTCACAACCGTCCCATCAGCAGTCTAACATCTTAACCACTACCGCTCCTCCAGTCAGAGGGGTCGTGTCCCAGTTCCCCGCTCGTTTGTCTTTGATCTGATTATCCCTTTGATCTGTTTTTGTGCGTCTGCAGGTTTTAACCCCGTCTGGAATCACACACTGACCTTCACTGTTCACGAACCTCAGCTGGCTCTGGTGCGCTTCCTTGTGGAGGATTACGACAAAACCTCCAAGAACGACTTTGTAGGACAATTCACACTGCCTTTCACCTGTATACAGCAAGGTGTGTGTGTGTGTGTGTATGTGTGTGTCACACTCTTAAACTATATACTGGATCTTACATAGTAAAAACTGTCCATTAACTAGAACTGATTTCCTGAATCCGGTCCTTAATCCGGTCCTTAATCCGGTCCTGAATCTGTTCCTGAATCCGGTCCTGAATCCGGTCCTTAATCCGTTCCTGAATCCGTTCCTGAATCCTGTTAAAGATCATTAATCTGTTAGTGTGTTAATCTGACTGATCAACTCGTCTCTCTGTTCTAATCAGATGCTCACTATTATTACCTTTAATCTTATAATGTTATTTATTTATTTATTTGTGATGTTATACTAAAACACCATCATAATTAACACAAACAGTTAATAAATGGAGCAGTTTCTCTTTCCGTACACAGAAATATTCGTCTGTCCTTAAAAAAACATCATTTTACTGTTAGTGACGTCTTTCAACTGTAATAATGTTTATAATTTACTGATGAGACATAAACCAATGAAAATGACTCTGAAAGACACTCGACTTTAACTGGCAGAAAAGGGTATTTTGGGGCTTTTTTACTCTTTTGATTGGAATTTTTACAATTTGTTTTTAAATCTACAAAAAAAACCCAGTCGATGTACTAATTTTACTTATATCTTAAAAAGTGCGGCATCTCCTTAAGCTCCTGATTCAGGATCAGGGTTTAAATCTCACCACTGCCAAACAGTGAGACTAAAGAATCAAACAGTAAAAAAGCCTTAATTCTGCTCCCGGGTTGCCATATCATGACTGACTCCATCCTCCTCAGGGGGAAGATCTAAAGGGAAAGAGCTTCTGTAAAATGGAGGCTCCTGTTGACTTTAAAGTGTTTTAGAGGACTGAAACTCACAGAAACGTCCTCAGTCGAGTCAGAGCACAAACGGAGTGTTAAAGTAGCTCAGTTCCATCACACTGATCCTAATGGACGGAAGTTCTGTCTGATTTCAGGTTATCGTCACATTCACCTGCTGTCCAGAGACGGAACCAGCATCCCTCCATCCTCACTCTTCGTTCACATCAGGATTCACAGTGCAGCCTAACACCAGATCAGAGCAGAACCACTGTATTAAACACACACACACACACACTAGACTAGAACTTCAGCAGGTGCTTGAATATGTGTTGTTTTTCATCTTAAACTTTATTTTCTTGTATTGATTTCTGTTCTATTAATGAAAGAGTTAAAAAACACGCCAAAACTCATCCCATAAACTTCCAGGAACAAATATTTCAGTGTTGAACAACATTTTCAGCTTATAATTTTAAGCTTTGTGGTCACATGACTTCCTGCTCACCACATGACTTTATCTGATCCAGTTCAAAACTTCAGTAATTAAGAAATCCTGATAAAACGTAAATAATCACACAGATTTGCCACATTTTGATCATTTCTGAAGCTCTTAACACAGCCTGTGTCCTTTATCCAGCACTGATATTAGTATTAATGATCACAAAACATCGGAAAGTCTCTGAAACCTTACTTTCCCTCAGTGTTTGAACTGAAGTATTAATAATATTTGTGTCAATACTCAATTCTACACCATCCAGCGGGTGGCCAGTACAGCACCGTTATTGTGCCTGAGGTGTAAAATCTCCAGTTTTTCATATAATCTGATTAGAGTTTCCAGTGAAGTTTGAGGTTTAATGGTGATGGAACATCCAGAACTTTCCAAGCAGATTTAGGGAATTAGGGAACAACATCATGGTTTCTGATTGCGTTTATTCTTGCTGCTGCTTTAGGATGTGATTTTTAATACACGCTGCTGTTCTTATGGTGTGTTAGAAAGAGTTGTAAATAAAGCGGTATCGTTGTGACTCCTCAGGATCATGTGATCCACTCACAGCTGGAAATAAAGGGGTTATGATGATGTTATAAGATGTTATGATGATGTTATTCATGTCTGTTTTATTTATGATCATCAGCCTGAATTAACACAGTTGAATTTTATGACTCTTATCAATACACAGATTGGTCTGATTTTAAATGGTAGGAAAAAACAAGACACTTTAGATTTTCTATATTTGCTTGTTTATCTAAACTCGCTGTCCACTTTGTTAGGGACACCTGGACATTCAGGCAATTCTCTAATCAGCCATTAGGTGGCAGCAGCTCATTGTATAATGCCATTAATGCGCAATAGTTTCAGATAATGTTCATATCAAACACAAAATGAAGAGAAAGTCTATCTGTCTGTTTATTTGTGGTTCTGTTTAATTATTTGTCTGTTACGAAATGACGAAAAGATTGAATTGAACTTAAATCGGAACATTAATGTGCAGGAACTACATTCACAAGATTCCAGTTTACTCCGGACTCTTTAGTCCGTCGTACCACCAACTCGGAACTTGTAAATACAGCAGCAGAAGCACAAATATCTCCTTAGGCACTATTATCGTTCACTTCACTCGGCTCAGAAATAACGGCTTCTGTTAGTGCACTACACATTAACCGGAAGTGATTCGGGATTAAACCACCACGTGCCATTTAAAGTAAACACGTGCGCTCCGTACAGTGAAGTTTCCCAGTCGCTGTTTTATTAAAACAACACAAAATGGTGGGGAAAATAAAGCGCGTGCGACAAAAACTTCATCACGACGCTGTAAAGATTAAAACAGAAAAAGAAAAAAAATCAGGTATAAAATGCGGTTCGGAAAAGGCGCGTGCGAAATCAATAAATCAATCATCTGATCATGAAGGCGGAAGCGTGAAAGTGAGTTTAATGAAACTGACCTGAGACGGAACGCTCGTGCCTTTATAGACGGGTGACGTGTTAATGATGTTTAATTTCTGCTCTTTATAAATTATTTTATTTTATTAAATTCATTAGAAACGGGTTAGATTCATGTAATAAGAGCACTGATTATTATATTCAATTATTTTATTAATTAAGCGTTAAAATATGAATATTGATACAAATGCAATAAAATTGCACTGTTGTTGGTTTTAACACCGATTCCATGACAAAATATTGCAATTCTTTTTTTCCGTTTGTAAAATAATTTATATATATATATTAATGATGACTAAATCTGGAATAAAAGTCCATTTTTACTCGTTTGAAATAATATTTTATTATTATGTGCATAAAGATTATTATTTAATGAATAATGCAATTTATCTTGGCGGCGGCGACTTTATTGAATTTTTACTCATTTTCAGTTTAAATAATCTTTTTTTACAATCTGTTCATTAAAACATCAACATTTAAATCATTTTTCTTCTAATAAACTTTATTCATGTAAATTAATCGATCGATCGATCGCCCGGAGAAGAAGAACTCTTACAGATAAACTGCAGTGAATATCTTACACAGCAAACTTTATATTCTTTTTATTCTTCTGATCTTTTATTCTGAGACAGTTTTAAATTCCAAAATGATTAAAATGCTAATTTACATATTTGATTCAGGTTTTTTATACTAAAACACTAAACTTAAAGTTTGGAATATTTTTAATGTCTCTAAATGATTTCAACTGAATTTTAGGTTTAATTTAATTTAAGAAAAAACACAAATCATAAAAAAGCAAAGTTTTATTTAAAAGAATCTTTACAGTCCCTTTTGTGCAGTTTGTGTTTAATCAGTTTATTTCTGCTTCACAAACAGGTGGTTTAACTTCCCCAGTGGTGTTTTTTGCTGGTACTGTGATTCCTCCTGAAGCTCTGATTCAGTCCCTCAGTGTTCCTGAGGAACCAGAAGAACATACAGAAGAACATACAGAAGAACATACAGAAGAGCATACAGAAGAGCAGCCCCGCGGTGAGACTCCCACTTAATGACTAAATCGGGTTTAATTATTATTAGTAATGTTATTATTAAATTATAATGTATATATTAATGTTATCATTAATAATTATTATTAATGTGATTTTATATATATATAATAATGGGGACAGCAGCGTCCTTTAAAAACAACAGTTCCCAACAGGGGGGGTCCCCGACCCACAAGGGGGGCCTCAATGAGCTCTGTTGGGTTTCGTGATATTCACGTAATATTGTGAAGTGTTGATCAGTGAGGAGCATTAAAGAGAACAACCATACTAATTTTTTACCCATGATCCCCTGATTCACCAAAAATGGACACATTAGTAATTCGTCCTCCAGACAAACGAGCGAGTGTCCACTGATTCTCCTTCAGCAGGTGATGGTAATGTTATGCCCCAGACATACTGGACCCTGCAGGTGATGGTAAGCAGGTGATGGTAATGCCCCAGACATACTGGACCCTGCAGGTGATGGTAATGCCCCAGACATACTGGACCCTGCAGGTGATGGTAATGCCCCAGACTACATACTGGACCCTGCAGGTGATGGTAATGCCCAGACATACTGGACCCTGCAGGTACTGCCCACATACTGGACTGTTCAATGCCCCAGACATACTGGACCCTGCAGGTGATGGTAATGCCCCAGACATACTGGACCCTGCAGGTGATGGTAATGGCCCCAGACATACTGGACCCTGCAGGTGATGGTAATGCCCCAGACATACTGGACCCTGCAGGTGATGGTAATGCCCCAGACATACTGGACCCTGCAGGTGATGGTAATGCCCCAGACATACTGGACCCTGCAGGTGATGGTAATGCCCCAGACATACTGGACCCTGCAGGTGATGGTAATGCCCCAGACATACTGGACCCTGCGTCATCTTACTGTGATCATTGAAAGAACATCACTAAAATACACTATAGCGCCAAAAGTTTGTGGACACCCCACCATCACACCTCAAGAAAATCTGTCTTCTCCACACACTGCTCACACACTCGTCTAGAGCGTCTTTATATGTTTCATTATTTCCTTCGTCCTTCAGTGGAACTGTGAGACTCAAATTCTGTCCCAGCATGATGACCCTGTGCACAAATGCCCTGATCTCCATGAAGACATGCTGTGTTCTGATTGGAGGAGAAGAACTCTCATGTTCTGTATAGAGTCCTGATTCTGACTCCACCCCTTTAAACTGAACACCTTTGGGATGAACTGGAACCCAGACTGAACCCCAGACCTCCAAACCTCAACATTAGTGTCTGATCTCACTAATACTATTGGAACTGAATGATCAAATCCACACAGTCACATGACCCACACAGTCACATGACCTAATCTAGTGGAAAACCTGTACAGAAGAACAGATGGGGTTTATGGAAGGACGAGTGAGACTAACATCTGAAACAGGATGTGAAAAACTTGGATGTAGGCGATGGGCAGGGGTCCTAATACTTTTGGAGATAAAGTGTGAGTAATTTGAGTGCATTAAAATGATTATTTATTACTGGAGTATAGACAGGTGCTGTGTTACTCCGCGTCCGTGTGGATCGATGCTTCTGCGTCTCTGCTTTGACAGCTCGAACGTTTTCCACTCGTTAATCGCCGTATCGGTGTCTCATCCTGACCCTAAAAAACCGCCTCGTTAACCCTGGACTCGTCTCTCTCGGGACACAGAGACAGGAAAGGAGCCGAGGCCGCGTCCGCTCCTCATCGAGCCGTGTCCATTTCTGCCAGCTGTGGGAAGACGATAGCCTCTCTGGGCAGGATGTGGGGAAAGTGTGGGGGGAGGGGTGGGGTTTCTTATCACAGCACACAAACAGCATATAAACACACCTGCAGGAAGACTCGGACACTCTGTATCACTCTTTTACTGCAGTATTGTTGCACAAAGCTGAAGGTTTCCTGAATCACCAGCAGCGCCGCGTCATCAGTTTAAAAGCCTCCGCTCACGTTCGACCTTTGACCTCGTTAACCCTATACCTGCACCAGAGAGGAAGAAAACGTGAAGTGTGTTCCAGCCCCTAACGCTGATGCGCCGTGTGTCCTTTCCTATTTTGGTTTCAGTTTTTTATTTGGCTGATATTTCCATTAGGTTAAATGGCCATTATGACTTTTAGTATTTTTATTTGTCGTAATTATTTCATTTCATTTCAGTCTCAGTTTTCTGTTCGTTTTATTTTCTAAGAATTTAATGTTTTTAAATCTTGTGTTGATGTTTTGTTAAAAAAATCTAGATAATGTTTTAAAATAAAATTTATTCTAACTAGTAAATTTAAAGATAATTATAAATCATTAAAAAATTAAGATTTATTCTAATCCACTAAAACAAACGAAAAAATTGACTAAAGAATTCAAAGGAAAATAAATTACAATTAAAAATATTTCGACTAATTTACTAAAATGAAAATTTTTTTTTTTAGAATTCAGTATAAATTGTGAAGCGTCTGAATGAGAGCAGGTTCACACACTGGAGGATTTCAGTGTGTGTCTGTGTGATAATTTAGGGAAAACACACAACACCACGCACACACACACACACACACACACACTGTGTTCTTGCTGTTTGCGTTTTGTCTGATGGCATGATGTCATCCAGCAGCAGGAAGTTTCTCATAGCCATAAAAACACACTGCTCTAATCACTACACACACACACACACACACACACACACACACACACACTTATCTGAAGTGTGTAGCTCACACACAACAAACGCAACACAATATACATAAAATACACACACACAATACACACACTGTTCCTGTGTATCACTGCACTGGAGTGTGTGTGGAGGTTGTAGCCGTGTAATGGTGGGAGTGTGTATGAATGTGAAGTGGGTGTTGATGTTCGTTCAAACCCGCCGTCGCAGTACAGGCGACTGATGGAACCGCACTGACGCACAATGTTCTCCTGTCCTTCACACAGGAACCCAGCAGAAGAAACAGCAGACCAAAAAAGAGAAGATAAAGGAGAGACGAGAGCGATGGATGAACAGTGAGTGATTTTAAACACAAAAACAACTCAACACACATCAAACACATCATCACACCACAACACAACATCAGACGCAACACCGCAACGTCAGATACCTGGTTTGGGTTCGTTCCATTCCTCTTTGCAGGTTCTGTCGGTGTCGTTAAAGGTTTCTAAGCGTTTGAGTGGGCAAATGTTCCAAATCAGCAGGAGATCAAATCCCATCATTTATTACATAATTCTGATTCCTTAAGGTTTTTTATCTTTATTACACAAACACACACACACTTCACCTGGAGTTTTATTTCAGTGAAATTCAAGTTTTATAAATTGTGCATTTTGTTAAATGGAATTGTTTTCTATTATTCAAAATGACTCGTTAGAATCTCATTTTGTCCTGTAAGTGTGTGTGTGTGTCTGTGTGTGTGTGAGATCTTCTCCGTTACCCGTATCTGCACTGATTAGTAACAGAATCTGTGCCGCGGTCGATGTAGCGCGTAACACAAGCTTCATCTGCAGTAATTAGCAATGGGTCTTAATGGAGAGTCTGAGTGTTTGCAGCCTGAAGCCTGAGGACACACACACACACACACGCACGCTATTAGAGGCGTGTCTATCGATTTGAGTGTCACTGAAAGGCAGATTGCCCTCTGTGACACACGGCCAGTTCTGATACACGCACTGATACAGGACAGACACTGAGATAAGAGATGAAGAGTTTCTTCTGCAGAGTTGAGAGTTTCCTTATGAACCCTAACGAAGTTAACGAAAGAATCATTGCATTTAATGCGATGACGTGAAATTAATTAGAGTGATGTGGAATTTCTGTGTGTTTCCATAGAGATCAGCGCTGTTAAACTGGCCCGCCAGCAGCAGGCGGAGCTGGCACGCCGCAGGGCCACGCCCATCGTCGGAGATATGAGGACCTTGGCTGATGCACTGCCTGAGCTCCGCCCCTTCATCAGAGCACCCGCCTCCAAGAAACAAAAATGGTACCAATTACATTACACTTACACACACACACACACATAAACATCACTGTGCACATAACATGATTAACTGCACTGATTACTTTATATTCCAGATTCACTTAATCTCAATACAAACCCACTAACACCTGAACAACTGTCTCACTCTCACTCCGTCTCACTCTCTCCCTCTCCCTCTCAGTGTGGTGAAGAAGAAAGCAGAGCCCACAGATTTCTGTCAGATGAAGCCAGCACAGAAACGCAAACTGCTGTAAGACACACACACACACACACACACACACACACACAAATGTGTGTGTTTAGTTGTTTATGTTTGTGTGCATGTGTAATTGTGTGTTTGTGTCTATTTGTACATCTGTGCTTGTGTGTGTTCTAAGCAATCAGCTCTGTGTTTTAATTTGATTTGCAGTGAGATGGAAACCTTCCGCTTCAGAGAAGCTGTCAAAGACTCTGCATTCAGGTCCAACCCCCTCGCTGTGATTGGTGAACACTTAAGGAAACGTCTCAAACAGGAAGATGAACAGAGTTGACTTTACCTACTTTCTACTGACCTACTCCTTCATAACCTCACTGTGATCAGAGCTGTGTTTCTACCCTCACGTTGTGTGTGTGTGTGTGTGTGAGGGAGATATTTACCTGTCTTTGACACTACATCCATTATTATTGTCGTCGGTGGAGTTTAGATGATCGAGAAGATGTTTCTCTGCTCTGTCACTGTGAGATCATCATCATCATCATCATTATTTCATTAATGAAAGAGTTTTTTATAAAATCACCTTCAGGATGTGTCTATTAAAGAAACAGTCTGAAAATTCTGATTCGGAAAGGTTTCTTTCTTATGTGAACTGAATCAACTCTTGTTTATCCGACTCTCAGTTCCGAGTCAGGAATATTGGACACCAGTTTTTCATTCGGGGAACATTTGTTTCTCTGCTCTGGGATTGGTGTTTTCCAAGCTGAAGCACTAGAATGTCTTTAGTTTTCCACATACAGCAGACACTAAGCCCCTCCCACTCAGAGCACAGCCTCCTGATGGATGGTGTTAGTGATGTGAGGAGTCGATGGGAGGTGCAGTAGATAATCTGGGGGTGCAGTTGGTGTTGGAGGGGATCAGCAGTGATGGATGAATCATTCTGACGCTCTGTTAGGCTCCTCATAGATTAATGGGATCGATACGGTGTGGAGAGGGAAAGAAGCCATTAGCTTTCATTAATAAACCATCAGAGAGACGCAGAGACGTGTTGGCTCGGCTGAGAGACTGAACAGACTTCTCAGAGTTCCAGACAAGCACAATGCTGACTTCAGATCAGTGAAGTCCACTTTATACAAATCAAAACATTATCTGATGAAGCTGAGTCACTGTCACCACCTTCCATTCCTGCCAATCCTTTAGTGTTTTTTTCCTTCAGCGCCACCGTGATTTCCCAACAGTTTTTTTTGTTATACATTATACAAACAGGTGAAAAAACTTCAGCAGAAGATCATGAGTTCGATTCCATGCACCACTGAGCTACCGGGTCCCTAAGCAAGACCCTGAACCATCAACTGCTCAGTCTCATACAAAACGATGGATGAAATGTAAGTCAGTCTGGATTAAACTGTCAGAAACACATATACACAGAGTTTATATTAAAGGGGGAGATGTATTCCGGCTGTTCAGGGAATAAAAAGACTGATATAATGAGTAACCCTTGATCTACCCTTGAACACCCCCCCCCCCCCCCCCCCCCCCCCCCCCCCCCCCCCCCCCGCGCGTGGTTAGAACCTGTAAGGAAAACAGGAATTCTGTGTTTTTTCCACCTTTTCCTGCCCCCTAAAGAGAGTAAAACACAATTTTCCAAATGAATTCCCATGACCACATTTAGCAGACGTTCTTATTCAGACCAACTTCCAGTTTTATCTCATTTATAGAACTGAGCAAGTTGGTGTTGGGCTTTGATCAAGGGCCCAGCAGTGGTGATTTAATGGTGCTGGGAATCGAACCCACTGTAACCTCAGTGTTAGTATTAAACGTATTTTCTCTTATATCTCATATTTCCTTTACTTTCACAATAGGAAGAATTTCTAAAGTCTTTACATTTACTACATCTTCTCATTTTGGCACCATGATGTCCTACATGACGTGCTTATGATAACAATCAGTCATCATTTCCAGATCCTTACAGAGAAATTTCTCCAAAAGATTTTTCCCTTTTAAAGTTATAGGAAGAAAGATTTAGTTTTGTAAAAGTATTAGCCTTAAAGGTGTTCACACAATAATAATGAAAAAAAAATATGTATTTATATGTACTTATACATTGAAATACGACAATAAAAATAATATTTTTAGATTTTCCGACTTTCGCAGATTTTTCCAGATTTGACTAAACGAATATTATTACCTATTCGGGACAATTCGTTAGGCTTTAGGCTGCTGCTTCTCAGTATTTTGGGTTAAGAAGATTTTTCTTTTACACTTACAAAATTAATTAAATTTTTTAATTTTAATAAATAAGTTTTACTTTGCGCATTGTAAAATTCCGCCTCTGGAAAATCAAAACAGACGCCTTGTCTCCAACCAATAGGAAGCCGCCTCGGACCTGTCATCCCATCAGTATGCAATGAAACCCTGGTATGGTTTTAAAGCCCGCCCACGACGCAGCCAATCAATTCTTCAGCGGTTGACTGATGTTCCGCCTTCTCGTTTCAACGTCCTCCGGCTTTCCTACTAACGGAATCGCCTCAGAACCAAAACCTCACCGGCGGAAACACAGCTCCTATTTTACATCTACAGAATAGAGATTTAAATCTAAATTACACACCGGGTTTTATAGTTATTTAAAAAATATTCCAAATCTGTGCTTTTTTTTGACGCGTCGTGAATCTGACAGCAGTGACCCGCGCCGCTGGAAATGTTAGCTTAGCTTTAAAAGCCGTCTCGAGCCCTTTTTTCTTCAGCGATAACGTAAGTATATCTGTGTTTTTTTAAAGAATGATCAATGATACATTTTTATAAATTACCGAAATATTTGATTAATCACGTGTGAAAGTAAAGGAAATGTTGTATATTTAGTAATTCATTCATTTTCTGAGGTAAGTTAAATATGTACACTTTCTAGTGACGCTTGTGTAGCGTGTTTAAAGCGCCGCGCGCGCGCGCATTGCAGATGCTTCATTCAGCAGAGGAATAAATGAATGTGTTATAAGGGTGACTTAAAGCGTTATAACCGAGGCGCTCGTGTAAACGGCGGTAATGGAATCAGAAACGCATTATAGGCTGTGGTGTGGAGTGATGGGTGTCTGTTCGAGTCCCCGGAGTCCTGCAAAAAGGGCTGCATTGACATCAAATGAGTTTAAGATGATATTCGATCAGGTCAAGAGTCAAAGTGTTTAAGTGCACGGGCCAGCACACACACACACACACACACACACACACACACACACACACACAGAGCCAGCCCTTTTATGATGTTTTTGGGCGAAAATGATCTAATAAATAAAAACAATTATTTAATATTAATTTCCCGTCATGTTTATATTTGCGACATTTGTCGTAAAAAGTGCTTTAAAGTTGGTAAACGCTGCTTTCAGATTCAACACCGCATCAATGAAAATCCAATTTTAAATTCTGTTTACACCATCAAAGTACTGTAGAAAAACTCAGCTACAAAATATACAATAAAATACACAGATCATCATAATAAAATCAGTATTTGGCAGGAAAATATAAAGTTCTGTCTTGCTTTATAATTAAGTGACACTCGAGACTCCTTCTGTAAATGTGAAATAAACCTCGGCTGAAAAACTGCACGGGATTTTACACGTTTACATTCAGTTTATAATCCGAGTAGAATCTTTTTTTCATATCTTTTTTTTCTTAAAAAATTATAATTTTCTATAATATTTTATAATATAAAATTGTATAATTTTTTTTACACATGATGATGTTATATAATGTATATTGTGTTTGGTGTTAGTTCATTACTACACTTTGTCTGGCAGTCAGACAGGATAGAAACATCTTTCCACAGACCAGCGTAACCGTATGATAAAGACACTCGCGGGTTGGGATTTGTTAAGACACTGCTAGGGTTTCTTTTTAAATCCTTAAACAAAAAATATTAATAATAATAAAAATAATAATAATAATTATTATTTATAACTTTGATGATGAAGCAGGGAATCCTGAAGTGACTGGAAATCGGATGAAATACGTTCACACTCCAGTCGGATTTATCAGCAGCGTCTTGTCTTTCTTTCATTCTTACAGCCCGAAAATCATGTTATTTTCTAGCGCAGCTTTTTGTTCTAAATCTGAACATGATATAATTATATTATAATTATAGATCCAAGTTTATTCCTGGGACAGAATTATGGCCGGCTTTTCCAAAGATTTTTCCGGATGAGAATTACGCGTCTGGGATGTGGGTGTTAAAATTGCGATTGCTCTGCTGCATGCAGTGATAAATAAATAAAAATTAATATTCTGTTCTTTGTCACCACCATTCTAATGCGTGCTACGCTATTTATCCTACAACAATTTACCGATGTTATCAATGTATAATTAAATTACAGGCAACCTCTTTGACCTTTTTATGATCAAATGGATCAATTAGATTTCTCCTGACTGTCCTAATGATTTCCTGACGCTGTTCCAAAAGTACAGTGACTTAATAAAAGGACTGACACTGAAGATTCATCCCATAACTGTTACTGAAATGCCTGCTTTTATTTTTAATTCCTCTTAAAATGATTAAAGATTTGCAGTAGATCAGTGGTCAGTGTTGGACTGCTGAGCAGAAGATGTGTTTAATTCCTAGCACCAACGAGATGCTACTGCTGGGCCCCTAAGCTAGGCCCTCAGTTTGATAAAAAAAAATAACATACCTGTAAGTGGTTTGGATAAGGACATCCTCCTAAATACCAGAAACATGAATAAATCTGTCATGTGTCGAAGATCAATCTGAGCTCCTCTCATGTTGCCTGAGGGCTTTAAGAGTGATTAAGTTCATAATCTTGTAAATGAGTTTGTACTATAGGGGACTTTATTTACATGCTTTATTTCATGTGGACAGGTTACAAAAACACAGAGATAAAAGTGTGTACATCCATAAAGTACAAGACGCTCCTTAATTAAAGTCCTATATTAAAGGACAAGACTCTCTTTTAAAATAGTTGAGATAGAGAGTAAAAGATTGAGTGCGTATCCCTGGGAACCGATCTAATCCTATTTTTAAAATTGGTATTAATATCACAAAGACGCTGAAATAAATCTCACAGAAATAAAAACGACTGACCCATTTTCATTCACACCTCCTGCACTGAACACCAGCCGGGGCCACTGGTACAGTTTTACACCATCAAGACTGGACAAGCTACACTTACTCCTAAATCAACTGCTTATTATGGGATGTATTTGTTATCATTTTTAAGGAATGGCAGATTTTCCGCTTTAGGAGAACGGAAGTGCAGACGCTCCAATAAGACACAGGGTTACTGATGATCAGAAGTGTCCGTGACGCCGCTCTGACTAATAATATTATATAATATTACTCCTCTGCTTATTCTCCTCTGTTAACTTTCTAGGAAACACCACACGACTGTTAAACGTGTTATTTAATAGATTATTCAGTAAAATCAGTTAAATTTTATAGTAAAAAAAGACTTTTAGCAAAAAAGTTCTGATTATATCTGTCACATGTAACTTCTTCTTTGACTGGCATTTAATTTAGAAAACAAATCCTCCAAATAAAGACTATAAAATGTATTAAAGTTGCCATTTTTTACTTTCTCATCAGAAGCTTATTTATATTAATTTCTTAATTACAATGAATATTTTTCCTTTGTGTTAAAGTATTAAACAATCAAATAAATCCATGTGACTGTGAAGTATAGAATTTTTAGAATATTTTAAAATCACAAACAATTTAGGTAAAATCATTTAGATATATTTAGATATACATCAATATACTGAAATATCACAAATGTGCATATTATTATGGTTTATGATAAATACTAATGTATAGTCAGAGTTTCAGTTAGGGTATGTGTACATGTGCTTTTATGGAGGACAATCAATGAGCCATGAAGCTTTTATAGCGAGAAGATGTTAATAAGATAAGTGGGTCTGAGGAATCTAGCAGGATATATCAATATCTGGCTTTTCAAAGAGACAAACACATGCGGACCAAAGGCTTACATAGACTATGTAAATCGCAAGCAATGCAAATCCTCACCCAACAATATGATAATTATAGAATCATCATCATTATAGAAAATATAAAAAATGTCATATTGCTTATCAAATATCAGATTATTTAGCACTAGTATAAATATAATAATTTTTATTGAATGATGTATTTTAATGGATTTGAATTGTTCTGATAGAATTCAGGAGAGAATGGATTAATGGTTAACTAATGGTTAATGACACCATGTACCTGAGCAAATAAAGTTTAAATCTAGATAAATAATTCTAGGGAGAGAGAAACAATATCCATGCAGACGAACATGAGGAAGACGAGTGCGGTGTGTGTGTGTGTGTGTGTGTGTATGTGTGTATGTGTGTGTTAGGCGAGTGACCGTCAGACAGACAGATTATTAACAGGAGACATTTCTTCACAATTCAGCTTTTCTGTTTATCCATTCAGACGTTTCTTATACACTCTGTTACATGCTAGCGCACACAGTTTCAGAACATCACACATTATTTAAGACTTTCTAAATAAAAAGTTCATTAATTGATTAAAGCTAATTAGAGATTAGGACCGCAGATAACAGAACACACAAACGGGATCTTTTACGTGGACCTTCTGCAATGTTAAAAGTCCTCCAATCTTTTAAATATAAATTATTTTATACACTAATTATTAAATGTAGTCATTGACATTCACTGACATACACTCACTGGCCACTTTATTAGTTACACCCTGCTTGTACCGGGTTGGACTCCCCTTTTACCTTCAGAACTGCCTTAATTTTTAGGGCATAGATTCAACAAGGTGCTGGAAACACCATTTTGGTCCATATGGACATGATAGTATCATGCAGTCGCTGCAGATTTGTCAGCTGCATATCTATGATGTGAATCTTCCATTCCACCCCATCCCAAAGGTTCTCTATTGGATTGAGAACTGGTGACTGTGGAGGCCATTGGAGTAAAGTGAACTCATTGTCATGTTTAAGAAACCAGTCTGAGATAATTGGAGCTTTGTGAAATGGTGCATTATCCTGCTGGAAGTAGCCATTAGAGGATGAGTACACTGTAGTCATAAAGGGATGGACATGGACAGCAACTATACTCAGGTAGGCTGTGGCGTAAACAATGCTTAATTGATACCAAGGGTTAGGCTTAGGGTTAGGGTGTGCCAAGAAAATATCCCCACACTATTACACCTGAGACAAAGCAGGACGGATTCATGCTTTAATTAATTTATGTTCTTTATGCCACATTCTGACCGAAATTCTGAATGTCGCAGCAGAAATCGAGACTCAGCAGACCAGGCAACGCTTTTCTAATCTTCTATTGTCCAGTTTTAGTGAACCTGTGCGAATTCTAGCCACAGGAGTGGCACCTGGTGGGGTCTTCTGCTGCTGTAGCCCATCTGCTTCAGGGTTCAACGTGTTGTGCGTTCAGAGATGGTACTCTGCATACCTTGGTTGTAATGAGTGGTTATTTGAGGTACTAAGGTACTAACTGTTGAATTCTATCATCTCTAACTAGTCTGGCCATTCTCCTCCCACCTCTGACATCAACAAGACATTTTCGTCCACACAACTAGCGCTCACTGGATACAGACCATTCTCTGTAAAGCCTAGAGATGGTTGTGTGTGAAAATCCCAGTAGATCAGCAGTTTTTGAAATACTCAGTCCAGCCCCTCTGCCACCAACAACCAACTCCACGTTCGAAGTCACTTAAATCCCCTTTCTTCTCCATTCTGATGCTCGCTTTGAACTTTAGCAAGTCGTCTTGAGAACATCTAGATGCCTAAATGCATTGAGTTGCTGAGTGTAAGCTTAAAAATCAGCTTAAATACATATATAAATACCAATTCAGTGTGTTACTAGTAACTTTGCTTCCACACACACTTTTATTACTTTTTTTAAATTTCTACCTTTTAGTCTTTACTAAGCATTATTTACGAAAAAATTACACACACACACATCATGTCTGGTTAGAACCGCAAAGACCTTTGACATCTAAAATGAAGAGAACATTGCATATATTGTTCTTTACCTTTATGTTATGTATGAAAAACTAGTGTTTTGTATTTCTACAATTTACAAACTACTACAGAGAAAATTTTGTCTGTGTGAACAAAAGACATCTTAAATTCCGGGGAAAACACTGGGATGAAGTTTATTGTCTCATGAAATTGTGTTATTAATGGTTTTTTGAGTTATTCTCGTATTCATTAAATATAAAGTCTAACTTCAGTAATCCACCTGCAGCAAAGCAAAAGTGCGACCCAAAAGTTCACTCCCATGTCGCCATGTTTTTATTGCACAGTCAGCCGTCAACCTGAATATAAAAAGGACTATTTCACTGAACAATGTGAAATATTTGTTTGTAAAATAACAGACAATTAAAATATTTATTTTAGATGGTTAATGTGATTTTTACTCCTGAATCTCAGCGCACACCGTCTCCACATCGGGTCTATAAGACATTACCTTCATTTTCACACAGGATTGTAAACTGTTGTCTGTGAGGCGTGAACCGTGGTGTTCTGTGAAATGTTGAGTCTCTGCACATGACCATGGTGGCAGTACGACACCATGATGGGAACGGGTGGGAAGGATTAGAGCAGTCCGGTAGACTCTAAACGCTTAACGTGTAAAAACCCTCAACGTGGCTTAATACATTAAAACAGTGTTTAAAACACATTATTAATAAAGCAGACGAGTCCAGAATAAGAACCGTTTGGGTCCCATAGAAAAAACGGCTATAAGGAAATGACTTAACGTTGCTTAATGCATTGAAACACTGAGCATTTAGTTCCTGTTTGCACTGATTGTTATGAATGTCATATGTGCTCTTACTGAGAGATGAAAGCTGTAAATGTGTAACACAATAACAAAAGTTCAGATTTCTCTGGTAGAAAAATTCATATGAACAGTTACACAAAACTGTATTTTTGTATTTTTTTAGTTTTTTAGTAGTTTTTTTTAAAGTTATAATAAAAGCAAACTTCATTAAATTAGATGAAAAAATAAAGTGCAATCCGTAAGTTTTTTTAAGTAAAAATTACAAGTAATTGTAGTATTTAGTTGTGTTCTCATTCTGGTTGTATAGTTTATCAGTAATGTGTTCAGCGAGTTTGGTGTTTTTAAAACAGTTTTAATGCATTAAGTCACATTAAGTGTTGTAGAATAAATTCCGCTGCAATATAAAAATCCCTGTTGTTTAAACTCGAGTTTGGGTCTCTTTTTGAGCCGCAGCTAAGGGATGAAAGAGCCACATGCGGCACCGGAGTTACAGGTTTCCGACCCCTGAACCTACCGGAAACTTTCTGCAGTGTTACTTACTCACTAAATCCCATCCTGTGTGATTTAGAAGATTTTGTACTCATAGGGACATTCATTTTGATCCCCACTGTGACACGAGTCCCCATGAGTCTGTGTGTATTCAGGTTTAGGTCCCCACCAGAATGTATAGACCAGTACACACACACACCCCCTTTTATCTTCATCTCAGATCTCAGTGTTAGTGAATTAGAGCCTAGGGATTTCTAAAGTTACACTGAGATCTGAGGTCAGCCATTCTGTGTGTGTGTGGGTGTGTACGTGTATGTGTGTGTGACAGAGGACGACCCACCAGCCATTTATTCATTCTTTGTGTCAGAAAGATGATGATGATGATGATGATGATGAAATTGAGGATGAGTGAGGTGTAAAATCTCTGCTAGAGGAGGATTAAAGCCTCTCTGAGCGTTAACCTGAGGATCATTTATGGGAAAGGGTTAAAAATGACACTGTTTTTCGTGTCGTTATGTTGTTTCTGTTTACACAAAATAAAGAAAAGCACTTTGTCGTTTGTGGGTCGTTTATTCATATTTACAGTCTATGTATTTTTACTGTGATTGTTAAGAAAATGCAAATTATTCAGTTCAGCAAAATCTGTCCAATTAATTTAAAAAATAATTCTGCACTTGAGATTATTAAGCATTATTTTATACACAGGACAGCTGGTAGCTCAGTGTGATGGAAAAATGTTAGACTGCTGATTGAAACATCATGGGTTTATATTCCCGCACCACCGATCTTAACTCTTACACTCACCCTAACCGTAACCCCCACCTTAACCCTTACTTAACCCTCAACTTAACCCTTTACCGTAAACCCTCACCGCAACCCAACACTCAACTTAACCCTCAACTTAACCCTTTACCGTAACCCTCACCTTAACACCTTAACTTAACCCTCAACTTAACCCTTTACTGTAACCCTCACCGCAAACACTCAACTTAACCCTCAATTTAACCCTTTACTGTAAACCCTCACCGCAACACTCAACTTAAACCCTCAACTTAACCCTTTACCGTAACCCTCACCTTAACCCTTACTTAACCCTCAACTTAACCCTTTACTGTAACCCTCACCGCAACACTCAGCTTAACCCTCAACTTAAACCCTTTACTGTAACCCTCACCGCAACACTCAACTTAACCCTCAATTTAACCCTTTACCGTAACCCTCACCGTCACCGCAACACTCAACTTAACCCTCAACTTAACCCTTTACTGTAACCCCTCACCTTAACCCTTACTTAACCCTCACAATTTAACCCTTTACCGTAACCCTCACCGCAACACTCAACTTAACCCTCAACTTAACCCTTTACCGTAACCCTCACCTTAACCCTTACTTAACCCTCAACTTAACCCTTTACCGTAACCTCCACCGCAACACTCAACTTAACCCTTTACTGTAACCCTCACCGCAACACTCAACTTAACCCTCAACTTAAACCTTTACTGTAACCCTCACCGCAAACACTCACACTTAACCCTCAACTTAACCCTTTACCGTAACCCTCACCTTAACCCTTACTTAACCCTCAACTTAAACCCTTTACCGTAATCCTCAATTTAACACTTTACCGTAACACTCAACCCCTCAACTTAACCCTTTACCTTAACCCTCAACTTAAACCCTCAATTTAACCCTTTACTGTAACCCCCACCTTAACCCTTACTTAACCCTCAATTTAACCCTTTACCATAACCCTCACCGCAACCCTCAACTTAACCCTTTACCGTAACCCTCAATTTAACACTTTACCGTAACACTCAACCCTCAACGTAACCCTCAACTTAACCCTTTACCGTAACCCTCAATTTAACCCTTCAATTTAACCCTTTACGGTAACCCTCACCACAACACTCAACTTAACCCTCAATTTAACCCTCAACTTAACACCTTTACCTTAACCCTCACCGAAACCCTCACCCGAACCCCTTACCTTAAACCTCACTTAACACTCACCTTAACCCTCAACTTAACCCTTTACCTTAACCCTCACTTAACCCTCAACTTAACCCTCAACATAACCTTCATCTTAACCCTCAACTTAACCCTCACCATAATCCTCCTCGCCTCAACCCTCACCTTAACCCTCAGCTCAACCCCCTTAACTTAACCCTTTAACCCTAAACCCTCCACCATAACCCGCACTTAACCCTTTACCTTAACCCTCACATTAACCCTCCTCTGCCGAATGACTCTAATGTGAGTTTATGTTTTGCTATTATGATTTCTACATATGCAGATGTGTGTTTTGGGACAGCTTTAGGTCTGCTGTTGCTAAGAACACTTATTATCCCGTAATTAACCGGATGATTGATGAGATAAACACCTGATAGATGAGGATGAATAAAGTAGTGACATTGAGCTGAATAAGATCTGAATGATTTTGATTGGTTAGGATTTAGAGGAACAGTCATTACGGTTAGTCGAGCGGTAGCACTGTAATCACACACTTTACAGGTCCTGCTGATTTGTAATGAGGTTCTAGTAGTTCAGTTTGAAAGCTCTAATTGGACCACATTAGTTTATCGGGGAAATAAACAGAATAAAAACATGGTGTGCATGTGAACTATGATGATGTCAGAATAATGATAATGCCATACAGTCTGATAGAAACCAGTGTAAAACCCGACCAGTATTTCAGGGGAACCACAAGGCAACCAGTGGGAGAAGGATTTTATGTGTGTTTGTGTGTGTGTGTGTGTGTGTGGTGCACAGCAATCATTTTCCAGCTTGTTCCTGTTAGAAATGTGCATGCGGTCAGATGTTTATCAGCGTCTGATCATATTCCACTCTTTCTTGCTCTCAGTGCTGGAGATGGGCACAAAGGCATTAGAGATCTTATATCGCCCCCTGCTGCTTCAAATAAGAGCTTCAGTCTGCTGAGTAAAAGGAAGTGCTTTAGATCTGCATCTGCTTCGGTTACACTAAAATCTCACTCTCTCTCTCTGTCTCTCTGTCTGTCTAACACTTTAAATGGCGATTAACTTTGCTGATAATGATGATAATCACTGGACCTTTTCCCTTCAGATGTACAACACGTGTGAGGATTCATTAACTAGACACCATTTAAGGTCCTTAGAATTAGGAGTGTAACTGCAGATTTGGTAAAAGCATTGTGATTGGTGTGGATGGAGATTACGTGAGCGATACACATGATTAGCCCCGCCTACTAAGAGAATCTGAAGGATCTTCAGCCATTAATCTTTTAAACGATTGGTTAAGCTTTATTCTCAGTCACAGGTGTCACTCTCACTAACCGCTGGCTAAACATCTGATACATACAAACACAACATTTCAGCACTTTCAGGACATCAGTGACAATAAGCTTTAATTAAGATCAGTTAAATGCTGGATTTGTGCTGCAGCACAGAATGAAAGGTCATTGGTCGCTTCACCTGTCAGTCAGTCTGAAGGTCTGTCTACCTGAGACTATTTCAGTTTAGAAGATGGCGGTATGGAGTTAAATCTGGAGTTTTTGAAGCTTGATGAAGGAGATAGTGTGACACTCGTCCC
>VCAZ01000325.1:160000-182629 GCA_005784505.1 Bagarius yarrelli
ATTCTCTCCATTTTATTCTTTATATTTCACATCAATCTATTAAACACAAACGTCTCTGGGTGAACGTCCTCCCTCCTACCTATACAGCTCTTTATTTCTTCATCTACACACACACACACACACACACACACACACACTCCACAGTTAGTTTAAACACAGTGTCTGCACTGCTCTTATAGAAAACTGATTCACTTCATCCGAGAGATCCAGTGTTATAGACCGTCACTCCCATAAACGTGTGTGTGTGTGTGTGTGTGTATTATTGTTTTGCTTTAGTTTATAGTCTTTTGTCTTATGTTTCTCTTCTTTGCACTAAATAAATTTAATCACACCTTTAACCTCCATTAATTTTCTAGACCTCTCATTGTATTGTGTGCATTCATTGTGTTGTTTCTTTGTAAAGTTTAGTGTGTTTACTGTTTTTATGTTTGTTTCTTTAAATGGGTTAATTCTGACTTTAATCACAAGCTTTATTTCACTTTCAATTCCTTCTTTAGCTTTTTTCTCTCCTTCCCTTTCTTTTCGTTCTGGCTGCTTTACTCGTTCGTTCTCTCTGTCTCTCTTTCTGTCTCTTATTGTTGTTTATTTTGATGCCCTGAAAAAAGGAACCTAACGAGCTTTTGCTGCAGGATGTTATAAATGTTAGAAGTTTAAACTCGGCTTTGCACTCTGATGATGTGGCTTTTCTGTCTAATAGTGAACAACTCGTTTATTCGTAAAATAATAAAACAACAGTAGTTATTTAAAGGATTATCTGAGAGTAAGTTACAAAAGCTTGGACGCCAAATTAAACTGTGTGTTTTGTGTCACAATTAAACGGTAAGGACGAACCTACAGCTCAGGAATGCAGCAGTATCAGAAAACCAGATTACATCAGCAAGGATTCGTTAGCATGACATTCACAGAGGAAGAGACGCGCAATATAGAACGCTACACTAACAAAACAACGTCTTTCAGTGTTTCAGCTGCTGAGGAAAGATCGCTTATATTTCATGTCATTTTATGAATAAATTAAGCCAGATCATCTTGACTTGGTCGCAAAGCAGAGAAAAACTGAGCTCCGAATTTGACATTTACAAAATCCTGCGTCGAAGGCGTTGTAAGTTGCTCTTTTTGGGCGTCACAGGTTCATGCAGCACAGACGTTAAAGAAAACCGCAATCTGGATAACTTTACATGCAAGGCAGGGCAACAGAGAGCCAATAGAAATGTGCCGCTGGGGTCCAGACGTAAGCGGCCACTGGAGGAGGGCAACCGTGGCCACGCCCACTCCAAATTCCGTCCCAAAAAACGCAAAAAAGTGTCAGGCCCGATGTTGCTAAAGAATGCGCTCATGCAGCTAAATGAGATCAAACCGGGTCTCCAGTACAAACTCCTGTCCCAGACGGGGCCTGTGCATGCTCCAGTTTTCGCCATGAGTGTGGAGGTCAACGGGCAGCGCTTCGAGGGGACGGGACCCACAAAAAAGAAAGCCAAGCTGTGTGCAGCGGAAAAGGCGCTTTGCTCTTTCGTCCAGTTCCCAAATGCCTCTGAAGCTCACGTCGCCATGGGCCACACATTCAGTATCAACACAGACTTCACCTCAGACCAGGCCGATTTCCCAGACGCACTCTTTAACGGATTTGAGACACCCAGCGATAGGTTCTGTCCCATTTTCAGTACCAACAGAACCCTGCAGCCCCAGAACAAGTGCCTAAGTCCTGCTTCGGCCCCCCAGTCGGTCCTCGTGGGCCACGGGAAGAATGCGGTGATGATGCTCAACGAGTTGCGGCCAGGTCTCAGATACGAGTTTGTGGCGGAGAGCGGCGAGAGCCATGCCAAGAACTTTGTGATGGCTGTAACGGTGGACTCGCAGGTTTTCCAGGGATCAGGACGGAATAAGAAGCTGGCGAAGTCGCGTGCGGCTCAGGCGGCACTTTCAGGCCTCTTTAACATGCAGTTGGACCAGACACCTTCCAGGCAGCCCATACCGAGAGACGGTCTGCAGTTACACCTGCCGCAGGTGAGATCACACACATCTGAGATTCAAACGCGCAAAGACTCTATAAATTTCTATAAATTTACAGTCTTTATGTAAGATAACTAGAGTTTAACACTGAGTTATAAACCCTGAACATTAACTCAGCTCTAAACTCTGTTATACAGTACGTCCTCCACGCTGCCTCACCACACTGTGTTTAACAGACTCTTTCTTTTCTCAGATACATTTTAGTCGCTGTTATTGCGGCTGCAGGAAATTTCATTATTGTTATTTCTTTAATGTCTTTTTTATTTATTATTATTTATGAGTGTCTGCTGATTTGAGGTTTACCCTCATTAAAATGCTGCTGTGGATTAAATCTTTATTAGTGTGATATTATTGAATCTGTGTCTGGTTGTGATTAAAGGGTTTTTGTGTGCAGGTCAGAGAGTAAAGCCTTTAGGATTCTGCTCATGTTCAGTGTTTATACACACACATCTGATAATCCGCCATCTTCAGTCCCTCTGTTTCACACACATCCAAAACACTGCAGAGGAACTACAACAGGAACCCATCACACTCCCCTCTGTGTGTGGTGTGTGTGTGTGTGTGTGTGTGTGTGTGTGTGTGTGTTAGGTCCTGGCGGATGCTGTGTCCCAGCTTGTGGTGGGAAAGTTTAGTGAGTTGACTGATGACTTTATGTCGCCTCATGCACGACGGAAAGTCCTCGCCGGTGTTGTTATGACAACAGGTATATAAGCATGCATACACACGCACACACACACTTACACTCATGTACAATATTGTAGCATTTACTTATTAATTGTCATCTTATCAGTAATTCAAGCAAATGCAATACATTACTAAGGATAATTGACATTTAACCACACCCACTCTGTATGTAACCACACCCACTTTACATTTACAGCATTTGGAAGACCCCCTCTTATAATTTATACAACTGAGCAATTGGGGGTTGAGGGCCTTGCTCAGGGGCCCAGCGGTGGTGGCTTGGTAGTACAACACCCTAATCACGAGCCACCACTTCCGCTTTACATTTAAGTTTGTGTCTCGTTAAGAAACAAAAAGTGTAACGTAATAGCAGACTTGGGTAAGTTCAATCCCGGATGGGTGCAGTTATTAAAGAAGCAGGCTGGAGACGCATAGCAGGAACCAGAGAGATAGTGGAGCAGGATAGACGACATTGGGACAGGAATAAAGAAGACAGAATAACAGAGTAAAGGGCAGGACGATAGGAGACGCGGAAGTAGAAGGTGCTGGAAGCTGAGGCAGTGAACATAAGCAAAGAGAGTCTAACGTAACTGTGGGTGAGATGAGACAGTGACGGAGTGTGTAGCATGAGCTTAAATAAGGATGGTGTGTGTGATTGTGAGAGTGACTAGTGATGGTTAGCAGGTGTGAGTCATTTAGAATTCTGGCGAGTGTGTTAATCGAGTGGTTGAGTAATTTCACCTCTGTATGACGTCTAGGGACTGAGGTGATGGATGCACAGGTGATCTGTGTTTCAACGGGAACCAAGTGCATAAATGGGGAGTACATGAGTGACCGAGGGCTGGCGGTAAACGACTGTCACGCCGAGATCATAGCTCGCCGTTCGCTAATCCGATACCTGTACAGCCAGCTGGAGGTCTTCCTCAGGTGAGTCGTGAAAAATATGCTAATGCATTTTTAAAAGAATGTAGCTAGCATAGAGCAGCGTGAATAAGATTTAAGTGGACCACTGAATTATTTACTTATTTAACTAGTCAAAGATAATCTACAATCATGCTGTGATACCACCAGAACTGTTTAGCATCAGAACTAACAGGAAATGGTAGTCAGGCCATGATCACAATTAACAAGATCTCACAAGACAACAATTACAGTGTCGATCACCTGCTAGTGTGAACATCAGGTTATAAAGAAGTCCCAACTTTAATCTTTAATCTACAGCAGCACCATTTATAAAGATTAAAGAACAAGTTATTAAAACAGATAAGACGGAGTGGCAGATTAAATAAAAACTGATCATTGCTGACTGCTGTTCTGTTTCAGACTCAGATTAAAAGTGTGTGTAATTTTTGGGTCATGGTGTGTTTAGTTGTGTCTGTGTGGTTAACAGTGATGTCACAGATGACTGGATATCAAATCCTCCTACTTACAGAGGAGCACTAACCGTGTGTGCGTGTGTGCGTGTGTGTGTGTGTGTGTGTGTGCACGCAGCAACACTCCTGAGCATCATAACAGCTCCATATTCCAGTACTGTGAACAGAACGGCTTCCAGCTAAAGGACGGTGTTCAGTTTCATCTGTATATCAGCACCTCACCATGTGGAGACGCGCGAATCTTCTCACCACATGAAGCTGCTGTTGAGGGTCTGAACAATTCACTCAGATTCACTTCAGTTCAACTCACTGTGCTCCAATTGAACTCCAGTTATTATGGACATGATTGTGATGTACAGGGAGCAGAAGATCAGCTGACTTTCAGTGATGGTTTCTAATAAATGAAGAAATTGTACTTACTTTATTCCTGCTTTATTTTATTAATATAAGATTAGTTAATGTTAATAAATCAGTTCAGTTTAATCCAGTTCAGTTCCATGTGTTTTAGCTCAACTCTTCGTGATTGCTTCCTTGAAGATGTGGAGATTGTTGATTATGTTTCTCGTTGTGTTTTTGGAGCAGATCAGGGAGACAGACACCCCAACAGAAAAGCCCGAGGGCAGCTGCGCACTAAGATCGAATCCGGTGAGGGAACCATTCCAGTCCGATCCAGCAACACCATCCAGACGTGGGACGGAGTTCTGCAGGGGGAGAGGCTGCTTACCATGTCCTGCAGTGACAAGATCGCCAGGTATGTTGTCATCACCACAGGAGTGACTTGTAACTTCGTTACGCACTGCGTGTCTGAATCCGCCGGGTGATTATGATCAGGGCTTCCCAAACTTTAATAAACAGAATAAAAAACATAAGCTTAATTTAATTAATTTAGTAATAAACACGAATTTATTCTGACTTTAGACTTTTAACAGTAGAAGCATTAAAGGTTCAGCCTGCAGCTTCTCCATTGTTTTACTAGTAATCTAAGTAATCTAAAGAATTTCCTGTGATCGTGTTATTCGACTTAAGTGCTAAAGGATGTGAAGTGTTTGTATGGATCATAAGTGACTCCATGGAACACACATTCATAGAGCAGAATATTTACACTGTGCAGTGACGATGACTAAAAGTGCTGAACATTTCCAGACTTCAGATCTGCTAAAGTTACATCAGCGTTTCCACACACTCCTGATTATAACTCTGCGCCCCTCAGTTTGGGAACCTGTTCTGCAATAACAACACATTTTGCACAGAACTGCTTCTACTCATGACTTAAGTGGGGTTCTGGTTAAACGTGCATTTTAACACGCATCATATGCATCACAAACTCGAGTACACACCCTGTTAATATAAAGAAAGTTAATAAACTAAAAATACTTTTCTGAGATTTTATTAATAAAAACTGGTTATGATTGTAAGGTTTGTTATATTAACAATAACAATAAATTATTTCTGTCTCCTTTTCTCTTCCTCTCTCATTTTGTTGTTCTACCACGTCTATTTGGTTATTTGTTTTATTTTTTTGCTCTTTTTCTCCCACAATTTTTGTCCATTCTTGTTTTTTCTCTCTTTTTCTTTTTCATTTTGCCTCCTGCCCCATCTCCTCTCTTTGCCTCTCCTTTTTCTTTCAGGTGGAATGTGGTGGGTGTGCAGGGTTCTCTGATGAGTTATTTTTCAGGCCCCATCTATTTCTCCAGTATTATTTTGGGCAGTCTTTACCATGCAGATCACCTCAGCAGGGCTGCGTACCAGCGGCTCACGGATATAGAGGAGTTACCACAACCTTTCACCCTCAACCGACCACTGCTCAGCGGTACAGCCTTTCATCATCACCACTACCACCATCGTCCACCATCACCACCATTATCATCATCATTACCACCATCACCACCACTATAATCATCACCACCATCATCACTATCATCACTACCACTATCATTACCACTATAATCATCACCGTCATCATCACCATCATCAACACCACCATTATTATCATCATTATCACTATAATCATCATTATCACCACTATCACCATCATTACCACCATTATCATCATCATTACCACTATAATCATCCTCATCACCATTATCATCATCACCATCATCAACACCACCATCTTCATCATCACCAACATCATCATTATCATCATTATCACCATCATCACCAATATAATTATCATCATAATCACCATAATATTCATCATCACTACCCCTATCATCATCACCATAATTATCATTACCACCATTATCACCACCATTATCACCACCAGCTCACTTGTCACTATATTCTCAGCTTCATTGTCACCACTATCATCATCTTCAGCTTCATTGTCACCACTATCATCACCACTATCATTATCATCATAATCATCACCATAATCATCACCATCATCATCACTATCATCATCAACTCCATCATCATCATCATCACTATTGCCATCATCACTATTATCACCATTACCATCACCATCATCAGTATCACCATCATCAACTCATCAGTCATTACTATCACCATCAACTTCATCATCACCACTATTATCATTATTATCTTTATCATTATCTTAATTATTATGATTATAGAGTGTGTGTGTGTGTGTGTGTGTGTGTGTGTGTGTGTGCACAGGAATCAGTAATGCGGAAGCGAGGCAGCCCGGTAAAGCTCCGAACTTCAGTGTGAACTGGACGGTGGGTGATCAGGGTTTAGAAGTAATTAACGCCACCACAGGTAAGGACGAGCTTGGCCGTCCGTCACGTCTCTGCAAACACGTCCTGTACAGCCGCTGGACACGTCTACACCACACGGTATGAGGACATCGGTGTCTAATTCTTTAGTAATCTGAGTTCATAACCTCCCTGTTACACCATCTCTCTCTCTCTCTCTCTCTCTCTCTCTCTCTCTCTCTGTCTGTCTCAGCTGTCAGAGATGCTGAGGATTCGAGGAACTCGACCAGTTTCGTATCATGAGGCGAAGCAGGGTGCAGTAGATTATCACTCCGGCAAGCAGACTCTGATACGAGCGTTTCAGAAAGCGGGCCTCGGCGCCTGGGTGAAAAAACCTATCGAACAGGACCAATTCTCTGTCACACACTAATTTATTGTGCGTGTGTGTGTGGGTGGGTGGGGATTGGGTGAAGATGAAGGCACACGTCTAAGTATTGACCTCATCAATGTGCGCTGTTTTGTTCTGGCTGCATGGGTCTGCGATTGTCTGACAGCATCATTAACTTTGAAGCGATTGATATTTAAGTGTTATTTTAATGTAAAAATGTGTTAATTTGTGTATTTTACCAACAGGAATCAGTGACTGGACCAGAAACTGGACTTTTATTGTGTTTTACAGCTGTATAATTTATCTCAAGAGTTTCTTCAATTCTCAAAAATTAGAAAGATCTGGATGAAAAACATCTGGATGAAATCATTCCCTCTTTATTATATGAATCATTTCACACTACTTTATTCTCTCCTCCGCTTGAGTTCGTACAGCCTGCCTGACTGTCTGTTCTAGAGTTCCATACATTAAATATGAATGGAATTTGCTGCATTAAACGCGGATCCACCGTGTTGATATTGTCACGTGAAATACAATGTCACAGCAGTGTGAATTTAAAGTGTGATCCTCCACTAGAACAGGGGGACCCGTGGATGCTGTTCTGAGTATACACATGAGTTTGGTCTCGTTTGGAAGGTGACACCAGCAGATGATTAAATCTGGGAGCTTTTAGCTGGAATTATTTTAGATGATTTGACACTATAAGGTCGTAACAAGTCACAGTTTCAATTTCAGAACAATATAGCAGAAAACTAGTGTTTTACATGTTTAAGTTTATATCTATGACCCAAACCCCCCAAAAAGGTCACAGATGACCCTTTGTTACCACCAACACATAAAAAACACTGCAATTCCTGATTGAAGGTCTTATAATAATCTCTGTTTGCTGTAATGAATTGATACTTTTATCATTTTAAACGCCATTTTTGTTTGTTTGGTCCTGTGATGCACAATTCACAGCATGCGTCACGTTAGCGTTAGGGGCAACATCAAACTCACTTGTCTTTGCATTGTTAGGAAAATCTCGTGTAAAAGAGAACATCCCAGTTTATATAACAAATATTAACGATCATTTAACAAAAAGCCACAGTGGATGATAGTTTAAAACAATATAAGCAATATATCAAGATAAATTATTCATATTTACAGATGAATCAGGTCCCACAGTGGGCAGTGTTTTATTCCTCATTATATGTAATAGTGAAAAAAACCCAACAAACTTCCTGTAAGTATTTACTGTAGAATTAATCTTACTGTCATTAATTAGAACCCAAATCTCGTTAAAGCTGCAGACTGATTATGGGAAACATCAGGCAGACAAGACATTCAATATTCCGTGTACTTCTAAACACAGATCAGGAGTTGGTCCTTGGCTCCCTGTGGATTATTGCCTCTGTAGGGGTGGAAGGAAATGAGACTGGGGACATCCTAGCAAAAGACTCTGTAAAGCATCATATACAAATAGCATTGAGAAAAAAACTCAATTAAGGAGCAGACATTTAAAGGATTACAGGACATCATTTACAGTCAAACATGAGACAGTGATGAGACCCAAAGGACGAGATGTTAGTCTCACATCTTATAATAGGACAGACTGGGTTAAATTTCATATCATATAGAACCGAAAAACACCCCACTGGATTATGCACCTATAAACTGATAACCAAAACATGACCCTTGCAAAGCTATGAGGAAAAAGAACTGGGAGAGTGAAATCTGTCAATAAATGACTGTAACAGTAACTGAGCTAAGTGAAAGAACATAGAATAAAAAAATAGTCCCGCGTAATTAAGTTGTTGGGTTATATTTTATTTTTATTGTATGCTTTCTACACTCCAGTTCAGTAGGGGGCAGTAATGCACATTTTAAACTGAGCTTAAAATCTGGGGATTCTTTTTATCAGTAAGAAAAAGGTTCAGGTGTGTTAGTGATCTGTGTATACAGAACAAAATGACTAATATTATACGGTGAAAATCACAGCCTTTAAAACTCACCATTGGCTAGTTTACAGTACAGACATTTTAATGGAAATAACACAAACATTCAACAGAATTCATATGATGGGGATTTACAGTGAGATTCTTGTGGAAACCTGCACATGTTGGGATGCTTAGAATACAACTGGATAAAAAAAGTAGAAAAAAGTTTAAAAACAATGAGATTCAATTCATTATTAATTTAAGTAAAAATGAAATCAAAAGTATTATTGCAAAAAGGAGGAAATAGTAATATTAAATCAATAACACTTTATTAAACGGGTTAAAGCACTGACACGGGCAGGTGTGTAGAACCAGTAGAACCTGTTATACTGTCCGAAATATCAGACTGAACGGAGGGTTTAATGCAAAAAAAAGAGAAAAAATAAAAATGCCATTTATTCCGAGATATATCTTACAAAATAACTCGAGGAATTTAAAGGTTATAGTTTTATTGTTCAGTTCCTTGAAAAATAACACATTTGTAAAAGAGAAATAAAAAATAGTTAAAGAGGATGAATAGTCATGTTGATTCACACTTCCCACCAGTTGGGGGCGGTAATACACCATTCTGTAGTAGACGGGAAACTGTTCCATGCTCGGGTTCTGATGAAACTGTGGACGGCGTCACGTCTCAATGACGGACTAAATATTTCCCTGATCTGGATTTTTGGTGTCACTCCAACATCTACGTTAAAAATAAAGGAACCGGCGGTGTTACAGGTGAGTTACTTTTCAGTTCGGGTATTTTTGTCAGTCATGATTTGTGTACGTGAGATTTTGTGGATGTTTGTCGGCATATAAAAGATTAAATATTTAACTGAATTGGATTCTCTCGAGCTTTGACAGTCTAATTAGACTGTTTTGTGATTAGATTTTAGTGGTTGTGTGTGTGTGTGTGTGTGTGTGTTTTGATTGTTATTTGAGTGACGATGGTTTGAGAAAGACAGGTTGTGCTGATCGGATTAGATCTTAAAATAATGCCTATCATTCAAATCATAAGAATTTCAGCTTTCTAACAGTCGCAGTGTGTTTTTCTTTGGCATATTTTTACTTTATAAAGTTTACAATCATCAAACCCTTATTTATCCCTCATTAACCCCTATTAATCCCTCATTAAACCCTTATTAATCCCCATTACCCCTAATTAATCCCTCATTAATCCCCCATCAAACCCTATTAAAGCCTAATCAACCCCCCCCATCATCAAACCCTAAATAACCCCTAATTATCCCCCCTTACCCCAATTAATCCCTTATTAACCCCCTTCCCATACCGACCCAGTCAGTCACTGAGTGATGTGGATTAACTTTGTGATCTTAAACACTTCCGGGTTTATTTAGTTCACACTAAATACAGAAGAGACACTGCAGTTTATTGACTGCTTTAAACTGGTTCTGCTGTGTGTCTCATGCAGAATAAAAGTTTAATTTAATAGAGAAATATAATAAAGCTAAAATCTTACAATAATATTTTACAATAAAACACATTTAATTAATATTATTTCCTAGATGTTTTTTAATCATGAATAACAGCCAGTAATTCGATTAAAACGTTTATCAGACAATAATTACACTGTTAACGACTTTAGATTTACAAAATGATATACATTCATTTTACAGTTAAAAAAATATTAAAGACTTTTGTGTTTCTGTCCCAAACAAACAATAAGTAATAAAAAAACAACATTTAATAATCCTGATAACACCGAGGTGCCTGTAGGACCTGTAGGGTGTGTGTGTGTGTGGTGGGGGAAAGCTGTAATCTGCTGATTGGTCAGTTTTGGAAGTTGACATTTGGTTCTTATTACATGGTCAAGGAATAAAAGAAAATGTAACTAGTGCTTTAGCTCTCTTTTTTTCCTTGCTGTCTCTGGATTGCTTTCTCTCTATTTTCTCTCTCTCTCTCTCTCCCTCTTCTTTCTCTCTCTCTCTTCTCTCTCTTTCTTCTCTCTTTTCTCTCTCTCTCTTCTCTTTCTCTTCCTTTCTCTCTCTCTGATACATGATGGATACTTCATTAATTCTGTTCATATCATAGTCATTCTGTAATGTTGTCTTGCTCCTCTTTGCAGATTCTCTGCAAGTTATTAAAAATTTAAGACATTTGGCAACTCGAACCTTCAGCTTCCTCCACAGATTTTCTATGGAATTAAGATCTGGACCCGACTAGAGTCCCCTTTTGAGAGAGAGAGAGAGAGAGAAGAGAGAGAGCAGAGAGAGAGAGAGAGAGTCCCCTTTGAGACAGACAGACAGAGAGAGACACAGACCGAGTCCCCTTTGAGACAGACAGAGAGAGACAGACCGAGTCCCCTTTGAGACAGACAGAGAGAGACAACGAGTCCCCTTTGAGACAGACAAGAGAGAGCGGGACAACAGCCAGATAGAAGAGCGCGATAGAGAGAGAGACAGAGCCCCAGACAGAGAGAGAGAGACAGAGTCCCCAGAGACAGACAGAGAGAGAGAGAGACAGAGAGTCAGAGAGGACCAGAGAGACAAGCAGAGAGAGACAGACAGAGAGCAACAAGAGAGAGAGGGGAGAGAGAGGGGGAGCAGAGAGAGGGGCCGGACAGAGAGAAGGGAGAGACACTGGACCAGAGAGAGAGAGAGAGAGGAGAGAGAGAGACCGGGACAACCGACAGGGGAGAGGGGGAGAAAGCGAGGAGAGAGAGGAAGAGAGAGAGAGGAGGAGAGACCCGGGGGGGGGGAGGGACCACAGCAAGAAGAGAGAAGAGACACGGGGACAGAGAGAAGAGAGACCCCGGGGACAGAGAGAGAGAGAGAGATAACACGGGACATAAGAGGAGAGAGAAGAGAGACACGGGACAGAGAGAGAGAGGAGGAGAGGAGAGACAGGAGAGAGAGAAGAGAGAGGGGACAGAGAGAGGGACACGGGGACAGAGAGAGAGAACAGACAGACAGGGAATTCCATCATTGTGTTATGTGATTCTGGTTCATTGATTTGTTCAGTTGAATCATTTTAAAGCAGTTTGATGAACAGTTAAGTTTCACTCAGTCGTCAACTTCAGGCTCCGAACACGGGGTTGGTGGGAAAATTCACCGACTCTCACACCTAAACACACACACACACACACACACACAAAGAGTAATGTTTTAAAATAATTAACATTTTATCAATATTTAACAAACAATATTTTTTGAGCAAACCTTGTGTGTGTGTGTGTGATTTGGTTTACATACCCAGGGTGTTTAGCAGCTCAGTGATGAGTGAGTGAAACGCAGGAAAGAATTCCTGATGTTCGCTTAACTTCACAATGATACTGAAACAAAAACACACACTACTAAATCAGCTGAACATTAAACACTGTGTAGAAGCCACACTAATGTACGTGTGCGTGTGTGTGTGTGTGTGTGGTGTGCGTGTGCGTGTGTGCGTGTGTGTGCGTGTGTGCGTGTGCGTGTGGGTGCGTGTGTGCGTGTGTGGGTGTGTGCGTGTGTGCGTGTGGGCGTGTGCGTGTTGCGTGTGTGCGTGTGCGGTGTGCGTGTGCGTGTGCGTGTGTGTGTACCTACCTGTCTATGTCACCTGTACAAAGCAGCTCGTGTGTGTTCTGATAAGATGATACTCCGGTCATGGTTCTGGCCACCATGTTCACCACGTCACCTGGGGATGTGCTCTCATCTACACACACCACACACACACACACACACACACACACACACACAGTAAGATGGTATCCTGTCCCAAACCTGTATTCTTCCATCTGGAGTCTAACAGCACATGCTAAAGCAGCTTGTGGAGAGTTTTTGGTTGCTATAGTAACAGAGGACACGTCTCTCACACTTACTCAGCTGCAGGATGTCACGCAGGTTCCTCATGGCGTTGTTCATCTCTGCCAGTCGCGTGTAAACCTCGTTCATCCTGGGGTAAACGCCGTGGAGGCTCGGCACGTCAAACAACATCTGGAAGTGAGACACCATCGCCTGAAGGGTGGACTTAGTGGAGGTGCACAACACCTATATACACACACACACACACACACACACGAAGAGTAATGTTTCAAAATAATTAACATTTTATCAATATTTAACAAACAATATTTTTTATAGAAATTAAGTACAATATTAAAATCTGAAAGCAGCTGTGAGCAAAGCTTAATTACAGGAATAAACAAACAATAAATTATTGTGTAAATGTTTTTATTTATTTGTTTTCAGATTTTAATTTTAGAATAGAATCGTGTTTATTTATTTTCAAATTAAAACAATCAGCAACAACGATAATAATTTTTCAATTGAACCCACTTTGTCATCTGGCGTTGTCTCATCCAGCAGCATGTCCACCATGAGCATCACGTCCTCAATTTTCACGCAATCTGATTCAGGACAAGCCCCGTCCTCCGGTTGGCACGGCAACAGTCTCCTCACCAGCCTGCTCACAGAGCGCTGCAGCTCCTGCCAGACCACAGATCAGTGTGGAGTTTAACACGGCTGCGTTTAACTCACTGTGTAAAAGATGGCATGAGACTGACAGGCAGAGTGCTGAGCTGTTGACTCCACAGCTCCAGCATGGGCACCATCTCCTCCAGCTCTAAACCGGCGGCGGTGTCAGGCTTCCTCAAAAACGCCAGCGGAGCTCTCGGATTGGTCAGGACGGTTCTGAAGTCCCCCAGAATCTGCCGGACAAAAAAAATATACCTCAATTTTTATCATAGTCACGATACACATGGAGGTGTTTTAGGTATCATCATATGAGTAAATGATGAAATTATTCACCTGAAATACAATCATAGATAACAGAATAAATTACAGAGGAAAATTCCGACCTTCTCTAGTCGCAGTGCCGAGTCAGCTTCTCTGCAGCGCATTTTAACAGCCGCCACCAGGTGACCCACGTCCTGCACCCTCAGTTCCGAGCAGATCTCCTACATCACAACAGACAGAAGAAGACGCATCATCGTGCTGTGCTGATTGGACAAGAGCTGTTGATTTATTGTGTATAGTAGTAAAGTCACGTCAATAATTATTAGCATCTCACACACAATGTTTAATCATTCTGTGTGTGTGTTTGTGTGTAAAAGAGGTTTACCAAAATGTATCTTTGGTACTCGTCATCGTGCCGCTGTGTGTCAGCGCTGGAACTCACAGGATTTTTACTGGTCTCCGATTGTGTTGACCTGCAATAAGAGTTTAATTAAAATAAACATGACTTTTTGCATAGTTAATAAATTTGTTGTGCGGTTAAGGAATTGTTGTGCGGTAGTGTACGATTGTGTAAAATGATACCTGAAGTTGGTGTGTTGGACGAGACGCTCCATCTTCCTTAGCTGTTGCTTAAAACACTTCAGCTCCTTCACACTGGGCCTAACACACACACATGATATATATTATTATATATTTTAAACACATCCAGACTTCATCACTGGGGTTGTTTTTTTGTGTTGTTATTTATGTTGTGTAAAACTGCTTTAGTACAATATCTATTGTTAAAAGCTTTATGGAAATAAACCTACATTGAATTGAATACACACACACACCACACACCACAACACAGTTTTAAACATTTTTAATTCCACAATAATTGTAATGTTTGACTATAGACACAGAACGGATTGGAGGATAAACGTGGAACCTGGAGTCCAGTTCCTGTCTGAGGAGCTGAATCTCTGATTTCAGTTCTTCATGCTGTGCATTAGTCTTTTTCAGCTGCTCCTGGTACAACTGAGAGCACACACACACACACACACACACACAACACACTAATAATGATAAATAATAAACAGACAAAAAAAGAAAAAGAAATAGGGATACAGGAGGAGAAATAAAAAAGTATGTGTGTGTGTGTGTACTGAGCAGAGTTTTTGCTACAGGAGGTTGATTCTGTGGTGTTCACAGTCAGAAAATCGCTCTTACACACACTGCATCTGCGACACCTCCTAGAGTTAAAGAGTAAAAGACACACACAGCAGTCAACACCAGCCAATGATCCAGTCACTACGAGATGGAGTGTAAATTTGATGAAGATGATGAGGGTGGTAATTATTTTGTGGTAATGATGGGCGTGATGAAGATGATGAGGATGGTAATGGGATATGAAGATAAAAATTGTGGTAATGATGGATTTGATGAAGATTATGAAGATAAAGATTGTGGTATGATGGATTGATGAGGATGTGATGGTAATAATGAAGGAGGATGGTAATGATTGCGGTAATGATGGATGTGATAAAGATGATGAGGATGGTAATGATAAATGTGATGAAGATGATGAGGATGGTAATGATTGTGATGGAAGATGCAAATTGCAACGTTTTTACTCATTTATTTATTCTGTAGCTGCTGCAGCTGAGACTCGTAAACACTAATGACACCAGGACCTTAAAACCACACACACCAAACACCAGAGAATTACACACAAACCAAAGAAGTGTGTGTGTGTGTGTGTGTGTGTGAATGAGTGTGCGCGCTCCAGCTGATCAGTAGGAGTGCAGTTGAGCTGATCGGCTGAAGAATGCTGGAAAGCTCGGTTCTGTCGAGAGGAATGTTTCTCCTCTTCCTTCATGCTGAGCTGGGGTTTCTTCTGTAGCTCACACCTGAGATTCCTGCTCACTGAGCTGCTGCTGCAGATCTGACAGCGCATCTACACACACACACGATACTGTAATGTTGTGGATTGAAGCTTGAATTTCTCTCTTTAATACTGAGTGTGTAGCGTGTTAGTGTTGGATGTTGGTGAAGTCTGACCTGTGGGTTAAAGTGGATTTCTCACCTCGGCATCTTATGTCCTGCTGCAGCTGCTGTAGTTTTCCTTGCTGCTGTGCTGCTTATGATAAGGAGTCCTCCAGTGCTTGAACTTGACCTTACCCCGGTCAGCAGCCTTCTAACTCCTTGCTCTGTGTGACTGACACACTGCCTTGCCTGCTGCTGCTCGACTTCTGCCTGGAACAGGGATGTGTTACTGATAAAAATGCTATTATAACAGATATAGAAAGATTTTAAATAAAGTAGTAATATCAGTAAAATACCTCAGCCCCACACATCAGAGAGTTAAACGGTGACAACAATAAAACCACAACAAAATGTAATGAAAAAAGGTGCAAGAAATATAAAATATTCACGTTGTGAAAACTGGAAATGTTTAGTAACAAAATTGCTGTTATGAAATTGTGATGAGACATTAAAATGCAATTAATAATTAAATTTGATTATAAAATGTGGATCTCAATTAATCGAGTAAAAAATGTTAAAAACATAAATCGCAGGTTAAATCTAAATGTAGTGAAAGTTTCTAAACACAGAATCGCATGAAAACTAAATAAAAGATCAGTGGCGGGGTCAGAGATAGTGTTCCAACTGTGTGCCACAGTTTCAGGTAATGAATGAAGTGTGTTAGCGGGGGAGGGTGAGAATTAGGGTTGAGTGTTCTAAATTAGGGTGAATGTATAAAGTGTGTTAGTGGGAAGTGTTTAATAGGGGATGTATGAAATTGTTGGGGGAGTGTAGAATTAGGGGTGTGTTATTGTATATTAGGGTGATGTATAACCGGTTGTGTTGGAGTGTATAATTAGGGAATGTATGTAGATTGTTGGTGGCAGTGTAGAATTAGGTTGAATGTATAAGGTGTTGGTGGGAGTGTATTAATAGGGTGAAGTTGAAGTATGAAGATTGTTGGTGGGAGTGTATTACATTAGGGTGGGAATGTATGAAGATTGTTGGGGGAGTGTAGACTTAGGGTGAATGTAGAAGATTGTTGGTGGGAGTGTATTAATTAGGGTGAATGTTAAAGTGGTTAGTGGAGTGTTAATTAGGTGAATGTATACGTGTGTTAGTAGGAGGTATAATTAGGTGTGAATTTAATAAAGTGTGGCAGTGGGAGTGAATAATTAGCGGTAAAATGTATGAAGGGTGTTTAATGGGAGGTAGAATTAGGGTTGTAGTATGTTATGAAAGTGTGACCTGGTGGACTGTATAATAAGGGTGGAAGTATTAATTAGTGGTGTGTGAATGTATAAAGCGTGTCGTGGGAGTGTACATTCGGGTGAATGTTGAAGTGTGTAGTGGGGTTGGAGTGGTAAAATTAGGGTTGAAGTATAAAGGGTGTTGGTGGCAGTGTAGACATTAGGGTGTGAATGTATAAAGGGAGATGTATGGGAAGTCGTGTAGCAGGGGTGAGCAGGTGTTAGCAGGTGGTGATTATGCCTGTGATATTCGAATTATTTACAACAGGATAATTAGGGTGAATTTATGAAGAGTATAGTGGGAGTGTAAATTAGGGTGATGTTATAATAGGGTGAATGGTGATTGTAATATACGAGTGTCAGTGGGGTGTACAATTAGGTGAAATGATACGTAGGGTGAATGTAGCAAGAGTGTCAGTGGGAGTGTTAAATTAGGGTGAATGTTTAAAGTGTGTTGGTGGGGGGGAGTGTAGAATTAGGGGAATATGTATAAAGGTGTGATGTATGAAGTGGGTTAGTGGGAGGGTCTATAATTCGGGTGAATGTATGAAGAGTGTTAGGGAGTGTAGAATAGAATTAGGGTGAAGGTATGCAGTGTGTTGGGAGGCAGTTGTAGAATAGAATTAGGGTGATGAATAAAGTGTGTTGGTGGGAGGTTGGTGTGATAGGAAGTAGGGTGAATGTATAAAGAGTGTAGTGGGAGTGTAGAATTAGGGCAGGTGGTGATATGCTGTGCTATGATTATTAACACAGGGATAATGGGATTTGATCTGTACACTGATTAATTATTTAAATGCCTCACGGGTTGTGATGTCATGTTTCCCTGCTGAATTACTGGCGGGCGAGCTGCGTGTGGCGGGGCTTACTTTAATTGCGTAGACTGGAGGAGCTCCTGGATCAGCGCTGTCTTATCTCGGTCCGTCAGCATCGTCTTCATCATGAGACGAGTCAGACGAGGACGTCTTCTCCAACAGCACTAGATCTGGAAATAAACCTGATAGAAAGTGCTGACAAATGTTAATGTGATGGTTACTATAGTAACAGCCGGTCACATGGACAGTGGACATTGTATGGCCAATTAGAAAAAATGTAACATTAAGTAATACGTGAAACTTTATTTTACATTTTTTTCATTTAAGCAATTAGATCCACGCAAAACATCAACAGCTGAACGAGTTTACATTCCATTATTAATGGGTGTAACAATTGGTGTGTGTTGTGTGTTATCAATACGGACGGTCTTTCTCAGGGGATCAGCAAATCGGACGGGTTTAAAGCCGTGGTGCTGCAGCAGACGGTTAATTTGTCCACTCCGTCTGCTCCTGCTGCAAAAATCAACACACAAATTAACCCTCACACCACAAACTAAACACACACAACAGAGGCCACATCAAAACAGGTTCCACCTGAAACTGACGGCTGGTCCACAGAAGACGTAGGTCTTATGCTACACTGAGAAGCAGATTTTCTGTTCATGGTAAACTCACAGGGATGGACAACAACACACTTTCTGAGATGCTTTATGTGGTAAGAAGGTGGACTGTCCAACAAACCCCGCCCCCTGTACCCTGATTGGCTCCTCAAAATGCCACAAAACTGTCTGAATCAGTCAACAATCAGCTGCTGGCGTTCCGATCCTTAATGAGTCGGTTCAGATAGTCGACTTCCAAACATTTAATAACTTTGCAATATTTTGTTACGGTGAAATTCTACAAAACATTTAACTCAAAAGTTACACTTTACCGAGTCCGACTCGGTTATTCACAAGAACAAACCGCGGCATTTTATTGAATAAACTACGCTGTAAAAGTTTATCTGGTAATATATTAACTACTCGAACAGAACAGAAAACAGCCGTACGAGTCGAATTAAAGAACCGAGAATGACTCGCACTTCCGGCTCACAAATATGCCAGTAGACAGATGTTCAGTTATAACAACTCACCATCGCCATCTCGTCCTTTTCGTTCGTTTTATTTAAAGGACACGTGTAGATAGCTGTATAGGTGTTTGTCTGTTAATCGGCAGTTTTTCTCTCCACAGACAAACGAGCGTTTAATGCGAACCTCAGTGGTTAACGACGTCCCAAACCGAGCTAGTCGAGACAAAACGCCGCTGTACGCTTTTAGTAAACAAAAGTTATATTCTAAAAAATATGTACACATTAAACTGCCAGTTTAAATTAATTACCGATTGTCTGTGTGTGTTAAAAGGTTTTATTTTGTAAATAAATTCTACACAAAAGAAACGCTTTCGACCGTTTCAAAATAACTGCGGAACATGACGCAATCATTTACTTCCGGATTTTAGACCAATCACCAGAGGCGCTCGATTTCATGTGTTTGCTTGAACAAAAGAAAATTCAGGTTGGTACAAATATTTCAAAAGGTCTTCAGGATGTTGTGCTCTTGAGCTGAAGCACTGTAATAAACAAAACAGAATAATTGTCATCAGTTTTCATCAGTATCACCTCAATCTTTAACATCATGACCAGCTCCAACATCATTCTTTCATTCATCTTCTATATAATTCTCTAATTTGGGGTCACAGGGATCTGCTGGAATCTATCCCAGCCGTCTGTGAAAGGGTGAAAGACAGGAGGGGGACACCCGGACAGGCCCACCAGACACGCAGGGCCACACACACACACTCAATTTAGAATTACAATCAACCTATTGTTTTGGACTGTAGGAGGAAACCAGAAAACACGGAGTAAACACACATATACACACAGGGAGAACATACACACTTCACACAGAAAGACCCCTGCAGGGGAATCGAACCCCGGGCCTTCTTACTGTCAGGCAACAGTAATTAACACTAGACCACTGTTCTGCCTCTCCAAAATCAGTACCATCTTGATCTCTAACATCACCCAGGAACAAGAACTACCACTCCAGATGGCAGAGAAGTCCTTCACCTGAGTCAGATATCATCACCTCAACATTAAGAAGACCCACCTTAAGATTCAAATACTTAGCAACACTTTGATAGTGGTACAGGGGTTGGATTAAATTATTACAGTGGCATTTACAAAAACCCTGACAAATAAACAAACTAAATTAACTTAACTTAACTTTAACAGAACTAGGCACAAACATGAACTAGACTAAACTGAACTTGACTGAACAGGAACAGAATCATAGAATAACCAGAAGCATTAACCGACTCTCTCCACAGTGGTACAAGTGACACAAGGCGGACACAGGAACATGAAAACCTCACTGTGCAGTATGGATGTCACTTTTCATAATAAAATAAGATCAAATAACGAAATGTAAAAATAAAGAGTCATGCAAGCCAAACTGTCTAATCCAATTTGATTTGACTTTTTGGAAGCATTTATCATTAGTAAATTAGAAATTGTAGCTCTCGTTAGAACATAATATCAAATTTTTCCTACTGAATAAAATTTGCTTGTAGAATCTTTAAGCTTTTCTTTTTTTGTTACACAATCATACTTTGTCTAATGGTTGTGTATTGATAGTAATAGTACTTGAAATTTTATTTGTGTATGACATTTAATGTTAAATGAAGTCTAAATTTGGGGAAAAAACATGAAAGTGTTTTTTTTACTACTTTTTCTTTACTTCTTTGTTTTTTTTGGTAAGTTTTTTTGGCAGCCCATAAACCAACTTGTAAAACCCCAAATTTGGCACATGATTGCAAGAACTCTATAACTAAATTTGGATGCCAGTGCTGTGGTGCCACTACCAAGTCACATTTGGGTCTAACCCTTGTAAACAACCTAATAACAGTCCAGAGCATGGAGAGTGAGTGAAAGAGGTAAGAAGCGACTACAGGCAGGTTGGAAGGGTGGAGAAACGTGTGAGGAAGTGATGTGTGACAGGAGAATATCAGCAGAATAAGGGGAAGGTTACAAGACAGTGGTGGCGACAGCTAGACAGCTATAGTTGGTTTAGAAGGACAGTGGGTGGGAGGACAGCTGTGATGTATGGTTTGAGACAGTGGTGAGACTGTTGATGTATATGGTTTAGGGACAGTGGTGTGAGACAGTTATGATGTCTATGGTTTAGAGGACGTGGTGGAGGGACAGCATGATGTATGGTTTAGAGGACAGTGGTGAGCAGCTCTGATGTATGGTTTAGAGGGGACAGTGGTGAGGACCAGCTTTTGAGACAGCTTTAAGGTATGGTTTCGCGGGACAGTGGTGAGACTGCGACAGCTTGATGTATGGTTTAGAGACAGTGGGAGACAGATATGATGTATGGTTTGGAGACAGTGGTGATGAGACAGCTATGAGTATGGTGTTAGAGACAGTGGTGAGGGACCAGCTATGTTTTTTTTGAAATTGTATGGTTTTAGCGGTAGTGGTGAGACAGCTTGATGTATGGTTAGAGACAGTGGTGAGAAAGCTATGATGTATGGTTTAGAGACGGTGATGAGATGGTTTAGAGAAGGTGATGAGGAAGCTATGATGTATGGTTAGAGACAGTGTGAGACAGCTATGACGTATGTTGAGGTTTTTTCTTTGGGAGTGACGAGGTTGGACAGGATTAGGAACGAGTTCATCAGCTCATGTTAGATGCTAAGATGTCAAGTCCAGATTGAGGTGGTTTGGACATGTCAAGGAGGGAAGTGAATATATTAGTAGGAGGATGTTGGAAATGAAGCTACAGGCAGAAGAAAGAGGAAGACCAGAGAGGAGGTATATGGATGGATGTGAAGTTAGTGTGTGTGAGGTAGGATGTAGGAATAGGGTGAGGTGGAGCAGATGATTTGCAGTGGCGCCCCCTAATAGGGAACAGCTGAAAGGAGAAGAAGTTGTTCTTATAATATGGTTTCTGGTCTTATGAATGAAATTTGGACGCACTACATCTAACAGAGTACCTTATCATAACATGAAATCTGTAAAGTAAATAATACGACCGATGGACATTACAATAAAGCAGCTATTGAAAATAAGTGTAAAGGATTCAGTCAGATCAACACACTCTCTAGTGACCACAAAAAATTAGATGTGTGATAAAAACCAGATGTGAGATTTGAACCCTTTTGAATAACAAATTGTTCATAACTTAAAAAATAAAAAACCTTTCAAATTTAAGTACAATGCAATTTTAATTATTCAAAATTTAATGTAATTGTTTATTCAGCCTTTTGGCCATTTTCTCTCACTGCGCACGGATCAGAGGGTTAGTTTTTTAGAAGTTACCAAGTCGCATATTTTTGTTTATAATGTTTATAATTTTTCTTCAGAATTCTGAATGATAATTAATAAAAATGGAAATTTAATAATACAGTAAAATGTTTAAGTCAATCTAAGTCAATGTCATTTTTCGAAAAGGCTAAGATATTTTGAATCATATTTTTTAATGAATTAAAATATATCAGCAGCAAGAAAAGGTAAAATAAATATTGTAATAAATATGGAATAACTAATTTGAGGATTTTTTTGAATAAAAAAATTAATTAAGGAAGTTGAAAAAACATGGATGTTTTTTTTTTTACTATAATAAAGAAATAAAAGTGACATAAAATGGCACATTTTAATCCACTACACTGTATTACACCACACTATACATACACTGTATACACCACCCCGTACACTACAACATGTGGTGTTTGCTGAATGTGTGTAAATGTGTGCACATATTTTACCTGTTTTCTCC
>VCAZ01000326.1:0-181282 GCA_005784505.1 Bagarius yarrelli
AGTGATTCTAAATTGCCCATAGGAGTGAGTGTGAGTGTGTGTGACCCAGTGATGGACTGGTGACCTGTCCCAGGGTGTCCCCTCCTGTCTTTCTCGCCCTTTCAGAGACAACTGGGATAGACTCCAGCAAATCCCTGTGACCCTGAATTAGGGAATGAACTGCAGGTAAATTTGAATTAATAATAGAGTAACTGGGAAACTGGTTTAGCATGGGCTGCACCTGGCTGCAGTTTGTATTATGGGGTGTTTAGCAGTTTATTAATATTGGCTGCAGTAGAATAGGTGGTACTGGGAAAAGCACATCACCAGTGGCAGATTTCGGTACTGTGTCCTGCTGCCTGTGGGGAACTCAAATGATAATCTAAATAATGTTATTACATTTAATTAGTTAACATTATTTTTTAGCTTTCTACATTAAAATTACTTGCATTAATATAATTTATAAACAAATTAATCTCATAGAAGAGTATTCCTATTAAGAGTATCTATTAATTTCACCTGCGGCCCCACTTTATATCGATTTGCCTCTGAGGGAATCTGGAATAGGATGTTGGAAAATACGTATGGATGTGGTGGTCAGTGGTAGTTTTGTCTAATATCTGGGAGTATATATACCTCAGATAAACTGTGATATTAGAGTCAAAACACAAAAAAGAGCTATAGAAACATCTGGAGATTGGTGTATCACCAGGTGTTTGGGGTTCCAGCTGTTTTTAAGGAAGTTGATGGCAGATGACTTCACAAACCCAGAAGTCATATATCGTTTTACACACAATAGATTTTTTTAAACATCACGTGACGTGGTGACGAATGTCTCCTATGGGATATGATGCTTTATTAATGCATAAAAAGCACAAGTGCCTCTCCAGTGCTTGTATAATGTCAGTGATTGGGGGTAAATAGGAGGGGTATTTGGGGGGTTGGGGGGTGTATTTTCTTTCCTCGGCACCTCTTTGTGTGTTGTCTTGCCTCAGTCCGATGTCTTTATTTAACATACGGGTTCTGCAGTAAACACGTGTCATCGCTCCGCTGCTCTGACTGGGACAAAAGAGCTAAAAATGGGTCAGAACCCGTGCGCATCGCTTCGGATCGACTGTAACGCAAATTAACGCAATTTGTTCACACGCGCGCCTCTTTGCTGGGTGTGTGTGTGTGTTTATCTATTTAGTGTTGCCTATAGTAGCTCATTGCGTTGTGTTTCCTTTCTCGTCTTTTGTTGCCAACGGAAAAACCGGTTTTATTTTTTTAACGTGAAATTTTGCGTAATTAAGCCGTGTTTTTGCGCGCGTTCTGATGCGGCGGCTGAAGACACCATTTTAGTCCTCAGTCCTTGTAAGCATCTTGTAGGAGCTCCAATGAAAACCTGATTTTCAGGTCGCATGAAATCCGTTTAACCAGGATGCCCAAGATCATTTACTGGATGAAGATGATGATGGTGATGATGATGGTGATGATGGTTTCACCTACATGTGAGCTATTTTGGTGATTTCACTCTAAAGTAAGTTGCCTTTTATTTATTTATAATGTTATTATTATTTATTTATTTGTTGTCTTCACAGAAGGCCAGCAGGTGTTACAAAAACCTTGGTAACTTCAGCGCAGTGTTAATAATCAAACAAAGCGTTTGTTTGGAAATAAACAAACTGTAATTTATTTTCAAAAAAGATTTCATTCCCGTTACATCACAGATCTTATAACGGATGATGCTTCTGTATCCTAGCGACACGTCAACATCAGCACCAGTCCTCATTTCCCTGTGCTGAGCTTATTATATTATCACCTTCTACTTTATTCCGCATTGCATTTTAGGGTAATTTTGGCTCTTTGTAAGAAAAAAACGGGTTTGTTTTAACTATATTTTTTTAAAAACAGAAAAAGGGGGGTGTTACCAGTATTAAGTTCCCACTAGAAACTATATTTATGCTTGCTGCTACATTTGTCAAAATAAAAATCAATCCTTGCAAGTAAACTAAAGCGAAGTTTTTCCAGGGCTGCCGACCGCCCTAAATCCGAAATCCACCCAAAAACGGAGGCCTTCCGAAAGATTTTCACATTCTAATTTACTAAATCTGACTGTAATTTATTATTTTTCATATAATTTTCACATGTATACTTACATATGTGAGTATAGAATATATATATACAGAAACGCAGCTTGAGCAATTATTTAACACGACACAATAATGTATTAACATTCGAAATTCACATACTGTAAGTTGAGCACATGTAACATCTACTGTACAGCCAAAAGTACATGAACTTTTTTCCTTATTTAAATTGAAAGACTCGAACCCTGTCCCAGCAGGACAATGTCCCTGTGCACAAACCCCCTGATCTCCATGAAGACATGCTGTGTTCTGATTGGAGGAGAGGAACTCTCATGTCCTGTACAGAGTCCTGATTCTGACTCCACCCCTTTTAAACTGAACACCTTTGGGATGAACTGGAACCCCAACTGAACCCTAGACCTCCTCACTATTACATCATCAGTGTCTGATCTCACTCATACTATTGGACCTGAATAATTATAAATCATTACATTGTCTAAGGTTTAGCGAAGAGATTGGAGCATGTTATAGTCAGGTGTCTGCAAACATTTGGCCATGTATTTTACTATGCATTAATTTGAATGATATGAAAGTGGAAAAGCTCAACATGGTAAATTGTTGTTGTGTTTATGAATAAACGTTTCTGCAAATATGTTGGTTTACAGTGTTGTGCGATGTAACATTGCACAACACCGTAAATTCGTTGATAAGAACACTAATGACCGAATCAGAGCTTTATGATCCCAATAAGGATCTACTGTGTTGTTTTACTTTATACCGCTTGATCTGACAGGACCGTTCCGTTCCGTTCCGTTCCTTTTTCGACCAGTTTCACTAAAATCCCACTGATTCTTGTACTGATTTATTACAAAACATTTACAGCAGATTAACTGTAGTGTAGTTTCTTAGCACTGGTACTTTTTTTTAAGAATATCACAATATTAAAGTTTAAACTAAGTGTAGGAAAGTCACACGAGTTCAATGTTAAATGCACATAATTGCCATAATAATAATAATACGAATAATAATAATACATTTTAAAATTTCCAATAAACAAATTTTCCCCACAGAATAGTGACACTGCCCTACAATGCAATGATGTAACGCCACATTCCACACACACTGTTGGCTGTTTTTTCAGGCACAACCCTAACAGACACTCACAATTATACATTCCAACAAGCCGTATGTCATGTGACCTCATCGCCTGTGTGGTAGAAATCAGTGGCTTGTAGACTTCAGGTGAGCGGTGTTTTAAGTAACCCATTGACCCGGAGTAAATTGAGGCAGGAGTTTAGTTCTTAAACTCCTAGTGAGCTGCAAAACAAAAAAAAAATTGTGGGTGTATGTGTGAATCAGTGTAAAGTCACCACAAGTGTGCAATATCTCTGTCATATCTGAAAGCACACACATACACATACAGACACACACAAATCATTACCAATATTTTCAAGAAGGAGAAGGAAACTTACCAGGTTGAATGAATGAACATTTGTACCAAATTTATGGCCTGCAAATCCGTGACTCATCACCAAATGGTGGCAGATTCGTGATTGTGAGCTGTCAGTAGTGAATTCGCCAAATCTCAGATCACCTTATGGCACATCTTTGCGATCAGATGGAAAGTAGTGTTTACAGCAAGACCGTGCAGCCGTTATACTCTCAGAAAGTGAGTAACGCCGTAGGACACGTCCTTGTCAATTCAGAGTTTACGTAGAAGCTAAAATGGTTCAAATACCAAAATAGTTTTATATAGAAATATTTTAAAGGTTTATTAAAAAGAACTAAACTGGGTTTTTTCTCTTTTTCATCCCCTTTTTCTTCTTATTATAAGACAGATTATACAGTATGTAGTTAAACATTAATACATTATGTTATTATTTAACTGTATTTAGTATTGATAACAGCACAATTCCTCTTATTTTAGCTTTATTTATTTGACAAATTTAATGTATTGTTTTTAATATCTGTTCTTTATAATCATTGCACACTGTTATATACTATTATATAAAGCGCCAAAAAAGGAATAGTAAAATAAAGAAAACAACATTTTATTAGGAACATGTCATTTCGGGCCAGGTGCAGAATCTGATGTAGGACACAAAGGAACTTTATTTTTGAAGATTTCAGCCAACGTTTTTCACCGTAAACAGATTCCAATGCACTAGAAACTGCTTTGAATATTAAACCTGCAGTTCAGTGTATTTTGTAAGGGTGGTTTGGCCACTGGAGGTAATGATAAGAGGCAAAACTTGTAACTGGGCCTGTGGTTGTAAGTGTGATAATCACGGTGATCTCAAATGAGTAAAAACACAAACAACCACAAGAAGACTGGGAATTTATCCAGGACCTGTACAGTACGGAAATGAATACAGTAATATGTGCTTTATTAAACTCTTATAAACATTAGATTTAACCTGGAATACATTAAAAATACTTGAAAATCAGTCAGATTCCAGAAAACCATCAAAATATTAGGATGATAATATTCATTGCTTTAAAATAATCTAAATTACACAGGTTTCCTAATGACTGGATAAACTCATGTGTAGGTATGACAAATTTACTAAGTTTTAAATTATACCGGATACTGAGAGAAATATAACAACTGGTTTTTAAGACTAAAGACAATTAAGACATGCCGTGAGTGTGAATAATTGTGAGTCATTCTCAGTTTAGGTGTTTGATTGGTGTTCTAAACGACTTTATACAAGATGCAACCTAAACAAAAAAAGAATGTGTTAATGGTACTCGGTTCAGTCAGATGGAAATAATGTAAACCGGGTTTATTCAACGAGCCCCCTGTCTACACTAAAGGAATATAATACTCTATTACATTCCAACTGTTACATATGTTAGTACTGTTACTACTAATCAAACAGATATCAAAGTACATGGGGTCTTAGAATCATCCTAACTTTCACCTCCGCGGCGGCGCCCCTGCGTGTAGCTACATATACAAATTCATAAACACAGAACGAGCTGGAATGTTAAAGTTAAAGTTGTATTTACAATTTATACTACAAACTATAGTATAAACACAGCACCAAATGCACTGCAACCTATTAACCAAACTGAAAAAAAACTACATCTATAACCAGGGGCACAGCTAAGGGAGGGGCGGTAGGACGATCCTAAGGGTCCACACACTTTTGGGGACATCTGTTTACATCAATTATTCATTCAATTTCTATACCTGCTTATTCCCTAATTCGGGGTCACAGGGATCTGCTGGAGTCTATCCCAGCCGTCTTTAAAGAGAGAAAGGCAGGAGGGGGACACCCTCGATAGGTCGCCAGTCCATCACAGGGACACACACACACACACACTCACTCCTATGGGCAATTTAGAATTACTAATCTAACATAACTGTTTTTGGACTGTGGGAGGAAACCGGAGAACACGGACTAAACCCACGCAAGCACAGGGGGAACAAGAAAGACCCCTGCAGGGGAATCGAACCCGGGACCTTCTTACTGTGAGGCAACAGTGCTAAACACTAAACCACTCTGCTGCCCTGCCCAAGCTTATATTAAAAAAAAAAATTTGCTATCTGTTTATCACACCAGGAAGACAATAAACGCTTAAAGTTACATGTATATTTCAGGAAAAGGATCAAAGTTCTTTCGAGATATATATACGACTGCACATGAACTGTGGACCTAAAGGAGTTGAGATCATCTAATGGCATTGTCCATGCACACACAAGACACTGGTTAGTATCTTATTTTTTTGATTTATTCATTTGATATAATTATAACGTTTGATTTCTTCTGATGACCGACTAATGTAAATGTGTTGTATATGTTAAATATCTTTATTTATATTGCTGTGTTAATCTAAAGTCAAGCCCTGTATATATTCCTCATGCTCCAGTCACAAAGCTGTTCTCATATAAATACCTTTATTTACTGTCTTTACCTTGATTGTTCTTTTACAATGACGTGTTTATGTGTTGTGTTTTTTGAGAAAGGCGCAGATTTTATGGTGTTAATAGTGAGATTATTATATAGTTTTACTAAACTGTAGTAGAAAACGTCATCAGACACCGATTGAAATCTAGCTGAAATTTAGGCTTGGACGTTTTATTCAAATACCCCTGAAAATCCTGGAGAGGACAGAACTTCTTTATCTCCAGAGTTAATGTGAGAAGTCTGTGCTGAGGAAGGTAGAGAAGAATTTGCCTGACATGACACACACCTTGAACTGTCAGTTTGTAATGCTACTATAAGGCAGGAGATTAAGAATCCCAATATGTAAATTAAGTTGTCTTAAGAACTTGTTTATACCTGCTGCAATTAAGATATTAAGTCTTATTATATAAGGGTTTTTTTTTTCTCTCTCTCTTCTTCTCCTGTATGTGTTACTCTGTTGTGTTACTTTGTAATATCATGTGAAGCAGTGGATGAACTTCTGAGCCTAAGACAAATTTCCCTCTGTGATAATAAATGATATCTCCCGTACCCTACCTTACCCTACCTTACCTTACCTTACCCTACCTTACCTTACCTAAGAGTTTTACTGTGTAAGTTTAGTTTAGGGCACAGCAGCTGCTTTGAGTTCTTTCAAAGTCCCGACAAACAATCGGGACATAATTGACACTTTTGTGAAGCATCTTTAGGGGTTTCAAATTCACCAAAACGGTCAAGCTTCGGATAAAATGTCTAAAGAAACCATTTTAAAAGATCTTATTCTTTTCTCATCAGGACTTTGAGAAGGCTGTGGATCTCCTGAGCTGTAAAAGCCATGTTTCCAGACCATCAACACTGCTTCAGAGCAGCCAAGCTGCTTCTCGGGGCTCTGATCTTTCTTCATGCTTGCAGTTGTGCTTTGAGCTCCATTGGTGAGACGTGTTACTCCAGACAGCATCGAGAGACCATTGTAAATGTGCACAAGGCTCTGGATCATCAAAAGGCTATAATGGATGTTAGAAAGATAGAAGCAGAAAGAGACTGTATCTTGGCCTGTTGCTCAGAGGAGATAAAACCAGGTAAGATTTTAGCGAGGGGTAATAGAGCAAAAATTATAATTGCCCTATAACCCTAACTGTATATAATGTGTTTAATTATCAATAGACTATTTTTGCTATTATTTATATTATTTATTAACTATGTTAGATGGATAGGTTTGTTGTGACCTTTGTCGTGCAGTAGGTGTGAATCAGGATCGAGAGTTACCCCTTAATCTCTGTACCATTCCGTATCTGTCGGAGTCAGTTAAAACATTTAGGAGTCAGTTAAAAACATATCAGTTTCATATAAACTTTGGATAATGCTTTATGTTGTGTATGTGTTTACCGTATATTGTATATTGTGTCTATATTATTGTGTTGATATGCTAATTTACTTGTAATATTTGAGGCGATCAAAAGGCACAAAAAGGCACTATATAAAACTTCTTATTCTTTGTCTTCTTCTCCAAATCAGTCACTAGACGGATGATTGGGTGTTGGTTATATGAATGAGGTGGTTGTATTAGAGTATAGAATTGTAATTGTTTCTGCACTAATTAATAAACGTAAGGTTTCTGTAGTTTTGTGCCGATTGTCGCTTTATAGACATGCAGTTGACTTACATTTGGGGCCTTTCACAGGTATAAAGTGCAACATGGTGATGTATAAGCCATCAAGCCAAGATGGGAACTGTTACCTGTTTCATTGTGAAACTGAGCAGGACTGCCCTCTGATGTCAGCCAAACCTGGAACTAACACTTACGATATATTCAAAGGTAATGTTTGTCCAATAAAAGTAATAAAGCACATTAATTGCATAATTTCAAAGGTTCAGTACTGCACATCCATGCAGTCCTTGCATGTCGCCCTGGAGCTGGAGTTGGTTTCACACAATAGACCCCTCCTTTTTTTGGGCAGAACATGACGTGGTTAAACAAACCATACCAGTGTAGCCAGTGTGCATATGCCCTGAAGCACTTTTTACTGCCTTGACATTGACCATCTTAGAAATAAAGAGTCTGACTTTCAGTAGAGCGAGACAGCTTGCTTGTCTGGCAGATTTATGCCTATAATGTGTTCTTGGTGAAAAAAAAAAACATATTAAAATCTTTCTGTGGTTTTTTACTAGCATTGAAACACTCATACTCTGTAAGGGTTGCTGTTTGGACCTGCCGCCACGAACCTCTAAAGGGGAGAGTGCAAGTTTTAGGTGTCTAAGGCAAGAACACCTAGAAGACATTTAAGCACTTCCATCAATCTTGTGGGGCAGGTTTTTTATTTTCTCCCCCACCTTCTATTAAAAGGTCCTAAACCATAAAAAAAATTTGGTAACTACACCAGCTCAATCAGTCCTGACTACTAGGTCCATTAGGAGAAACCAGAGTTCTGATGCTGTCCCTCGAATACCCAAGAGTGGGTTTTTATGAGTACAACCTTTAGTTCTGACACCCTTTCTTCACTATACCAGTTTAATGGGTCATGTTTACACGGTTTATGGGTACAAATCTAACCACTGATGCAGTCCCTCAACTAGTCAGTGGGATGCGACTACGGCAGTTAAGTGTTGACACTGTCCCTTAAACTGTTATAGGTCTTAAGGCCTAATCAATGTCAGCTGAAACACATTTTTAACACATGTTCATTCGGTTGAAATAAAGGACAGCCGTTGATGTGGTTCCTGGACAACTTCTGTTTTATATGCTATGGGTATTAGATCTAATATATAGTGTGCAACAACAGGATTACTGTTGGTAGACCTGTGCTACACCAATTATACCTTATCTTTTTCCTATGGGTCCTGTTGTCCCAGCACACAAGTAATTTTTTAAGATTTGCAGTTCAAGGTCAGGTTCGAACCCTTTGCCTGCCTCTAGTACTATGGGTGTTACTGTGATGTATAAGGAGCCTTTCTTTCCCCTTAATCCCAGAAACAGTAAATACTGCAGTCCTTGTATGACTGACAGGTGACAGCCAGTCATGCCACACTGTCATCAGTAGTTAGAAACGTAGAAAACATACTAAGAATGCTAGTCGCAAGGGGGGGGGGGCAAAGTGTGGCAGACATTGTTATGCTTGTCTATGAGTGTTAGACAGGCTGATATGTTTTTTAGCAGGCGCAACAGTTTATTGTAGGCTAAAGTGGGTCATCAGGCCAAATGCTGTGTGTTTTTTGTGAGAAGGGAACGACCGCAGCCATCTATCATTCACCAACATGCCTGACAGCCCATTGTAACGAATCACCCACTGGCAGTGGTATTTATCCTAAAGATTGTATCATATGTCATCATAAGTAGGTACAAAGTGATTCTCACTGTCTTTACATGTGTTTATAGATGCTTTTGTAACTAAAGGTCTTTTATTTTTTCTAAGGTATGACACACCCTTCTGCAAAAGTAAAAGAAAGAGTAACCACAATGCCTGTTATAATAACAAAACAACCATCTACTACTCACTCGACATTAAGAACCGTGAGACCAACAACCACAACGCCCACCACTACAACAAGTACCACGCAGTCCTCGACAACCACGACTCCGACTACCACGACCACCTCAACCATCGCGCCCACAGAGCTGGCAATTATCCTCCTTACGATGCCTTCCGAAAGTGTGCTAACTACAACAGCTACGACAACAACAAATCAACAACTACAACTGCAAAGATACCTTATACAGTGAGCACCACGACAACAACACATCTAGTCAAACCACCACCGCCACCACCAGTCAAATCATCCAAAAAACAGATCAGGCCACCAAAAAAGCCAGAACCCCACGGGAAATCCAATACTAAAGTAGGTGAGATTTCAACTCTACAAAAACAAGTTACACAGAAAAGTGTAGTACCTTTTACTTCTACCACTAGTACAACCCCTAGTAAACACACAACTACTACTCCCACAACAACCACAGCTACTAAAACTACATCTACAACTCCCCCTACAACCACAACCACAACTACCACTCCTTCTACAACCACAACTACCACTCCCTCTACAACCACAACTACCACAACCACAACTACCACTCCTTCCACAACCACAACTACTACAACCATAACTAGCACTCCTTCTACAACAACATCAACAACTACTACTGAAAGGACAACTATAGTCATCGCAGACATGGACAGTAAGGTGAAAAACACAGATTCGGGCCCAACAGGCACTTCTGCCTCAGACAAATCTAAGGAGTCACACTTGATGTGGAAGAATGGCCTTGCTTTTCTGGTCGTACTCACACTCATCATTCTTACGTTTGTGGTGGCCGTGGTGGGCCGCAGAGCAATGGAATCGTTTGACAGGAGACACTACACGAGACTGGAGCTCAACGACCTTCACTATGAGATCTAAAACTCAACCAAATCCTTGATGATCCAAGTGACAATCCCATTTTAATTTGGTAAAAATTTTTCCCCCTGTCAGCTCACTGTAACAAAATATTTTGATATGTTAGACATTTTGCGTTGAGAAAAACGAAACCCGCGCGTTTCCCACTCATAAGAAGTTGTAAATGCTGAAGGGATCAAAAAAAAACAAAACAAAAGAAAACAATGGAGACTGAAAGGTTTAGGGAACGAAAAGCAATACAAAGACCTCAGGAAGCCTCAAAATTCAGGACTAGAATACTGTTGGACATTCTTTGCTATGGCAATGCATTAATCATTAACATTTCCTTAATCAATTAAGCTAATAGAGTCAACTTAGTCCTTTAAGCAGATTCATTTATTCCATCACTTTAGTGTGTATGACTTAATTTAGGTATTAAAGTAAACTGGTAATCCGCCATTTTAACAATATATTACATAGGGTACAAATCACGTTACACTCAAAAATCAGTTGTTTTTAATTAGAGAATAGTACAATTTCAGTAATTAATGCCTTTAATGCAGAATGTTAATAAAAAATACATTAACAATTCTTTATACCTTTAAAGAAGCACCTTTAAATGGCCAAACTAAACAAAAATAAAACAGCTTTTCAAACTGTACTTCTCGCTGTACATCTAATCTACGTGATTTTATTTTCTGCTGTATTTTACTGATGTCTTTACGTTTATCACGCCGATCCACAGGAGAGTCTCGGATGCATTGTTCTCTGCCGCACTTCTGTTTTGCGTCTAAACGAATACTACTTCTCGATGGTAACTTTCATTGTGCACTATTTTCACATAAGTATTTTTTTTTAACGAGCAGGCCTGTGAGTGTGAAGGTGTGTGTGTAAGTGTGTGAGGTGGTCTACTCTAGTTAACTGTTAACACTTGCTAAGAGCATGCGTATTAGATGTCATTTGCAATATTTGCTGTGTTTTAGTATGGTTTTTAACATGCCCTTGTTAACTTCCACTCTATACAGGGTTGCGTAATTAGTTAATTATAGAACTTACAGCAATAGAAAGTGGGTTTTTTTTCAACTTAGGAATAAATCTTATATAATGCAAATACTTATGAGTAATGATTCTGTGTATCTAAAGGAATTAGCCAATATAACCTGTCTAGTCCGCCAGTGTAACTCGTAGAAATTGATATTAACTCATACCGGCTTTAATGTCAGCTAACAAACTTTAGTTTATAAAGCTTTACAGTGGTTATAACATGCCGACTTATATAAATAAGTGAAGTCACACCAGGGCTTGTTACAAACTATAGAAAAACGCCGACACTTCGAGTTAGCTGTAATTGCAATTTTTGACCAAAGGTGGCAGCAGTCACTCAGTTGAACCTAAAGCCGCTCTGCTGCTCTTGCGCTCCATTTTCATCAATTAATTAAGCTGCACAAATATTTTTGGTGGGTTTTTTTTTTTTTCTTTAATGGCTTTTTGTATTTTAATAGCATTGTATATAGAAGATGTTGATGGTTTGGTCTTGTTTTTGTGAGTGATTGCTTTGAATTTTATGTAGGCTACAATTTTCTCTGGCAAAAAAATAAAATCTTAATTCTTTGAAAAAATGTTTGATGCTTCTGGTAAAAATAAAATGGCAAAACTACTAATATAATAATATAATAATAATAATAATAATAATAATAATAATAATAATGATGCTGATTGAACCCAAGTCATCTGTAGACCAAGAAGACCTGGGTTCAAGCGCCACCACCGCCAGCCAGCCACTGTTGGGTCCTTGAGCAAGACCCTTAACCCTCCTGCTCCAGGGGCGCTGTATCATAGTTGACCCTGTGCTCTGACCCCCAACTTACTAAAATAGGAAAAGTGAAGAAAGGATTTCACTGTGCTGTTCCTGTAAAAAGTATATGTGACAAAATAAAGGCATTTACATGATGATACTGATGAGGATTATTATTATTATTATTAAAAATGAGTGTCCTCATGCAAGAATATGGAATCTTATAATACATTATCTGTAATAAACTGTAGTTATACTATAACAGGCAAACAAGCTGGCCAATAGAACAACAATAAAGTGAGAGAGACATATTGTTCACATAGAGAGTTGTTGTTGACATATTAATACAGTATAAAACACACAGATCTTTACTTTGGATAATACTGAGAATCAATTACCAGGAAGATCTCTTAGGACTGCAGTTGATACGAACAGTTTATAACTTGAAAAAATAAATGTGATGTTATGTTAAAGCTAAAAATCTGCTTATACATTTTTTCTATTGTACCAAAATACAGGAAGCAAATGATCGGTAATTAAACTCTTCAGTGTTCAGATGAGGATGAGTTTCTTTTCGAGTCTGGTTTCTCACAGGGAGTTTTTTTCCTCACCATCATCATTTCTTACCATCTGATAAACTGAATATATATTAATAATAGATATATAACCTGTTGTTGTTGTTGTTTTTTTTGCATATTTTTGTATAACGGTGTAACAGTGTTTATTGCTCTGAATGAAATTGAGTTAAACAAAATACTGAAATCAACAATTCCAACCATTAATGATATAAATAGTTTCTTAGACCGTGTACATTTTTACAGTGAATACAAATGTAGGCATATTTCTTCTTCTAAACAAGATTTTAATAGGGTAAATAAGTCGTGTATATAAAATGTTTGTAAAAGCTAAATCCAGATGTGCATTGTAACTTGGAAGCTCCTACTTTAAAATTCTGAATGTATGAACACTGTTAGCTCTTTACCACCATGACTAATGTTTCAGTGAAGAATTAAAGATGTTAGCAAATAATCAGAACATTAACACATTGATTAAAAAAATGGTCATGGATTATGACTGAGTCTTTAAAACCTCATCAGCACATCTGGAGCTTCAAGCTTGGACAGGAACCACAACATTATATGACTTATTATAAAAGCATTTGTACTATGCTATTATAAAATATATTAAATATATACATATACAGTCTATATTATGGGAGGAAACCAGAGCAAACACACACACACACACACACACAGGGGGAACATACACACTCCACGCAGGAGGATGCGAACCTGGAACAAACACTAAGCCACCACTACTACCTGGATTCCCTATGCGGCTACAATAATACTGAAATCTGGCACTAACTTTGGTCTGAGGTTCAGTCGGGGTTCCAGTTCATCCCAAAGGTGTTCAGTTCAAAGGGGTGGAGTCAGAATCAGGACTCTGTACAGGACATGAGAGTTCTTCTCCTCCAATCAGAACACAGCATGTCTTCATGGAGATCATGGGTTTGTGCACAGAGACACTGTCATGCTGGGACAGGGTTCGAGTCTCGCAGTTCCAGTGCAGGAACATTGTAATGCTTTACAACATGACGTGAAGGTTCAGGGGTGCACATATTTTTGCCTATGTTGTAAATATTGTTCAGGTGGAAGAAACAGAGGATTCAGCATAACATTTAAAGATATTCATGTTGTTATAAGTTACATGTGAACTAAATAAATAGACAAAATGCTTCTGTCGCAATGCTGTAATTACTTGTGTGGAACTTTAACAGAACTTTGCTGCCCTGGCTGGTATTTCTACATGTCTCAGTCAACATAATGTCATTAACATGTTTGAAAAGTAATAAACTAACATTAATTGCTTTATACAACAAAGTTACACAACACAGGTAAAGTCGTTTAACTCGCAGCGCTGCTGGGCTCGCTCGAGCCTGATCACCGCTCATTCCGTGAAAAAGTAGTCCCGCTGGAATCCGTCTGGAAATGTTTGAAACGTATTAAAATGTTTTTTTTTAAACGAGACGTAAATCTTTGCTGGGCTGCGGGTTTGCCGTCAGGGATGTATGGGTAGAAGATAAGCAGTGAGACAACAGAAATAAGCGTTAGAATGTTCACACTGAACAGTAATGGAGGAGGCGGAGGAAGCCATTTTTTCTTTCCTGGTGGAAGGATACGATTCGGAAGCGGCGCACTAGAGTCAGAGAACCATTTCGGAATCGTAGCGCCACCACAGAGAGACAGACAGAGAGACAGACAGACAGACAGACTGACTGAGAGCGAGAGACAGACAGAGAGAGAGAATGGGAACGGAACGGAGATTAATCACGTCTGCGTTATAACTACAGCGAATTCCTACAACTGGAAAAAAGAAACGAAAACACAAAATCCCGAAACACACACACACACACACACACACACACAACACACACATCCCAGAGCAGGAAACGAGAATCAGAAACCGCAGCCATGCGCTGAAGAACAGGGAGCACCGGAGGCGAGAGAACGGGAGGAAAAACATGGGCGCAGTGCTGCGGAGTCTCTTTTTGTGTACTTTTTGTTTGCAGATACGCGGTAAGTTTAACTCGGGATGGTTTTAATGTTCCAATAATAAAGTTGAGAGATAGTTAATGAGTTTGTTGTGGTGAGTAAAATGCTGTCGCTGAGGTGAAGACGCGCTGTTTTTCCTGCCTGTTGGTTGTGAGAGGAGAGAGTCGCCGTATCCCGATTAAATAAGTCCGCGTCTCTTCCTCTGTAACTGCCGCTCGCTTACACGCGCGCACACACACGCGCGCGCACACACACGCTTTATTCCCGCTGTTTCTGCTTCTCTTCACGGATAAATCGGTTCCATTTCAGCTGTTTACACCGGTCGCTAATGATTTTAATGATGGTTCCACTGACACTTGTAGTATGTGGTTCTGCTGGGATCTGTGCTAGTTTTATTAGCCGCGCTGCATTGTTGTGAATTGCTAAAGCTGCTAGCTAAAGCGCTACTTAGCTGAAGTTTACTTTTGCCTACAGATTATTATTATTTACTAAATCAGAGTTCAGCTTAATAAGCTTCTCTTAGAAAACTGAAATATATATATATATTTTTTGTTTTATGCATTTATGTATTTATTGTGTGTGTGTGTGTGTGTGTGTGTGTGTGTGAGAGAGAGATTTGGGCCTGTAGTTTTTAAGGGGTTGAAACTATGGCGTGGCTTTTCTCCAAAAAAACTTGATTGTTTTGGATTTTTTTCCCCCCCAAATGTTTTTCAGACAAACGTTAAAATAAAATAAAACATTCGTTTGGATTCTTTTTTAAAAGGAAAAAATACATTTTATGAGGAAAAACCCCCATTTCTCAGCACCGATAGTCAGAATACAGGTGGTTTAATTGTGTGTGAAAATTTCCTCAGTATGAAATTATGGCTGTTTCTAATATTTTGTCATTTATTTAAAAAAAAAAAAAAGATGCTGACGTCACAAAGTATTAATTTAGTGGTTATTTGTTCTTGTTTGTCACTTCTATGTCTGCAAAAATGGCATTAATTATGCAGAAGAAAATATTAATCATTCTGTGTGGGTTTTCTAAAATTGTAATTCATTGATTGTTTTTAGTCTCGTGTCCACACAGAAATGTCCCCCCTTTTTTTCTCCCAAAACTGAAGCCCGTCTACCTGCGTGTGAACATCAGACCTGAAAGGTGACAAATGTGTTAAAAAAAAAGAAGGAAGGAAACCTTGATTTTTATCAACAGCCGAGAATGAAGTACCTGCGAAAGGCCCCGGTTCCCCGTATTTACACTGGGCTTAAGTGAGTGAAGGGTGTTGGACGGACTTCACTGAGCCGTCCTGCTGTTCTGCAAATTTCTAAATATTTGGAAAAGGAAATTCCCTGTGTTAAAAAAAAAAACCCCATTCAGGCAGCCGGAGGCCGGGAGCTGAAGGTTTGCCCTGGAGGACGGCGCACTGGCGTGCAGTGGTCCATGTGTCAAACTGAGGTTTGAGTCCGTGCCAGAAGCCCTGTGGAGGTACGAGCTACAGAGCCGAGGAAGTTCTTGAGGTCATAGTGGTACAGAGCTGAATAAATAAGAGCCGGGGTGGTGGTGGGGTGGAGGGGTGTTTAATGAAACCACCAGAAACGGCTTTCGAAGGATGTCGAGGAGTTTGGTGACCATGACTTTAGTATTAGAAGGACAGACACGCTCAGAAAGAGAGTGCTTTAGTTGTGTGGATCTTTTATTTTTGTCTCTGCTGTGCTACTTGCTGTGTGTGTGTGTGTGTGTGTGTGAGAACCGCTTGCCTGAAATTCCAGGCAAGTAGATGTTATCGACACTGTGTCATACTTTGACTAGTTTACTTTCTTATTTTAACTCTGTCTGACGTGTTTCAGATGTTTCACATACTCGGTTCCTTAAATAATAAGAGAGAGCATTTTTTTTTGTAGTTGTAAACACCGAAGCCAAAATATTAAAAAAATTATTGCTTGTTAAAAAAAATAAAAACCAAAATAATGAAATAAAACTTATTTGCTGGGAAAGTGTCGAGAGTTCTGCGAGTGAACACCGGTTCTCCATCGTCACTGCAGCGAACTCTGTAATGACTTTAATTAGTGTACGTAAAAGTGTCTAAGGACCTCCTGCAGAGTGAGCGACTTTAATACTCAATACTTTAATGCTCCAATTGAGCAGCCTTTTGTCTTTTTTCTGAATTATTAAAGGTTTGCACAATTGGAGAACAGTACAGATGTTACCAATTGCCTCCAGTTTAGTGATAGAGAGATAGATAGAGAGATAGATAGATAGAGAGAGAGATAGATAGATAGAGAGATAGATAGATGGATAGAGAGAGAGATAGATGGATAGGTAGGTAGATAGAGAGAGAGATAGATGGATAGAGAGAGAGATAGATGGATAGAGAGAGAGATAGATGGATTATAATGATAGATAAATACAGTTGAGATAATAGAAATAATATGGATATGATAAATAGCTAGATATTATAAATATATATATATATATATAGGTGTAGAGATACAAGAGAGAGAGAGATTTATATATATTCAGTGATCTGAATTTATATAAAAAATAGAATTAGTGAAGCATTAAAACTGACCTGGAGTCCAGACCTGGAGTTGTCTGTAATTAAAGCAGGGTGTTTTTATTTTTGGAATGGTTTGTAATATTGCCTTTTGCATGATGTTGTAGGCCCTCCAGGACCGAGATTGCCCACCCCTGTTCCAGTTTATTAGATTTTGTGCAACTTTAGTATGTAAAGATGAGAGAAATATTACATTGCTGACATTCCTGCAGTTTACTGCACTATACGGAAATTTGCTGCTAAACTTGTGTGTTGTGTGTGAAGTTCAGACTGCTGAGAAATGATTAAATCTCCTCTAAAGACCTGATTTTTTTTTTTTTTTTTTGTTGCACAATCAAGTTGTTTAAATAATTTATGATTCAGATCCTCTCGAAATTGGTCACATCTGCTTCCAGTATGAATGAATTTATTATCTCAGAACGCTTTAAACCAGTTTAAGTTGTTGGATGTTTTCTTTACTTAAAATGTAAAAAAAAAAAAAAAAAAAAAAAAAAATTGAATGTGTGTAATTCAGAGTCTAATCACATTGTTGGTTTTTTTTTCTCTGCAGCTGTGCCTCTCCTCCTGTACGCCAACAGACGCGACTTGCGGCTGGTGGACGCGGCCCAAGGACGAAGCGCCAACGCCACAGTGGTGGTGAGCGGCCTCGAGGATGCGGCGGCCGTGGACTTTGTTTACAGCCATGGTCTAATCTACTGGAGCGATGTGAGTGAGGAGGCCATCAAACGGACTGTGTTCAATAGCTCGGGCTCCACGACCCAGAGCACAGTGGTGTCTGGTCTGGCCTCTCCGGACGGTCTGGCCTGCGACTGGCTGGGGAGTAAACTTTACTGGACAGACTCTGAAACGAACCGCATCGAGGTAGCCGAGCTTGACGGTGCGCTCAGGAAAGTGCTTTTCTGGCAGGACCTGGACCAGCCGAGAGCGATCGCTTTGGATCCTGGCAGAGGGTAAGCGGGCAATTATAACTACCTGTTTATTTAGTGTTTGCATGCTGCAGTTCTGTTTGTGGCTATAGGATAAATTATACGATGAAGTTGCACTATGTAGACAAAAGTATTGGGAAACCCAGCTATCACAGCCATATGTGTTTTCCGAACATCCTGTTCCGGATGTTGTCTCACTTCTGGAAAGTCATGGGTCATGTGACTGTGTGTTCATTCAGGTCCAATAGTATGAGTGAGATCAGACACTGATGATGTAATAGTGAGGAGGTCTGGGGTCCAGTTGGGGTTCCAGTTTATCCCAAAGGTGTTTAGTTTAAATGGGGTGGAGTCAGAATCAGGACTCTGTACAGGACATGAGGGTTCTTCTCCTCCAATCAGAACACAGCATGTCTTTGCTTCGTTTTAAAACCTTTTCCCCTTTCCCTCCGCCTCGGACCTTTTCTCGTTTTGTTTTGAACTGCGACGCCCTGTTCGGTTTAAAGAGGTTTTAAAGCTGGGGGTTTTGTGCACAGGGACATTGTCATGCTGGGACAGGGTTCGAGTCTCGCAGTTCCAGCGACGGTAAGAATAGACATTTCAGACAACTTTGCGCTTTATCCTTTGTGGCAACAGTTTCGGGGAGACGCACTTATCGGTGTGTGCGCTAGTAAGGTGTCCACAAACTTTTGGTCATTGTAGTTCTTGTAGGGCAGGCAGGTCATGGAAGTTACCGAGTTCGCTGTGCACTCAAGAAGAGCTGTGCTTTGTGCAAGTTTTGTCTTGTCAGCGGCTGATTTGCACTCAGAGTAGAATGTAGATCAGTCAGCGTGGCTGTTCGCTCTCACAGAGAGGAAGTTTCTCAGGAGGATTTTTTTCAGCTTGGAATTGTGTCTGCTTGTTTTCTAAAGTGCATGAGAACCACGATCCTGCGCAGAGCCAGCTTCTCTCATCTGGTTTTTCCAGGAAGATACAGGTGTGTGTGTGTGTGTGTGTCTGTCTTGTGTTCACCCATACCCCAGTGTCACCTTAAGAACAAGTCTTACTTGATCTAGTCTTTAGTGAACCCAGATTTACTGTCTCACGAGTTTGGTCAGGATTGTGCAATAACCGTTTTAATGACTGTGTGAATATATGTATATGATTATATGAATATATATCTAGGGATGATTGTTCGTTTTACATGGATTAATATTGTGACGAACGATTTAATTATCTAAAACTATTTACAAAGATTACACTTTATAAAATTATTTCCGAGTGGAACCCCATACAGGCCTTTTTCTTTTGAAGCGTTTTTAACCCTTAAGTGTTTGTGTTTTTGGTGCTTTGCTGTTCTGTTAATACTTTATAATAAAATTACAGTTTAATGCTGCAAAGAACCATGTGCTGATGTGTGCTGCTTGATATAACAGCTGCTTCTGTTGTAAAATGGTTGGGTTTTTTTGGCTTTGAGATGTTTCATGCGTGCAACCTCGTACTAATACACCAGAGAAACAAAACACGGATAAAAGCAAGAACGGCGTTTCTATGAAATGAGAGCTATTTAAGAATTAAACAGGGTCAATCGTCTGGGCACAGATATGTGAGTAAAAATTAGTACTTGTTTTTAGTATTTTTAGTGTTTCATACTATAGATATACATCTCTTTGATACACTAATTCCCTCCACAGGTCTGTGCCTATTCTATACAGACCCTCGACTTATGATGGGGTTACGTTCTGGAAAAACCCTTCAGAAGTCAAAACATAGTAAGTAGATATAGGTTTACCCCCGATAATGTGCTTTGAAGTAGCCCGTGCTAGCTTATAGGAGGGCTAGCTTATAGAGGGCGCTAGGGGCGCTTAGCTAGGGGCGCTAGCTTATAGGGGCGCTAGCTAGCGCTAGCTATAGGGGCGCTAGCTTACAGGAGCGCTAGCTTACAGGAGGGCTAGCTTACAGGAGGGCTAGCTTACAGGAGCGCTAGCTTACAGGAGGGCTAGCTTACAGGAGTACATTATGTAATGTTAATTCAAGGCAAAAAAGAGTTTTAATATAGCAAAGTAAGTTATGGAAAAGTAATTACAATGTTCTCACTATCCAGACCGGGCGAGTTAACACCAACCAGCAGGTGATTGTAAATGCCGATTCCAGTAATATCACACCGTAGTTGTCTTTAGCTGTGAAATACGTAAAACTTTTTTTTATATCGTAAAGAAATCGTAAAGAAATCGATATATAGAACAGGCCTGTTGGGTTTTCTGTATATTTCATGTATAAATTCCTGTTAAAAATGACATTGACATTCGAGTCTAAGCCTCATCACAAGCATTGTAATGCCTAGTGTAAATGTGTAAATGATAAATAAACGCCTCGTGACTTTAACTTGTTTGAGTAAGTCATTTTAGTGTTTCTGCATAGCGCGACATATTGTCTCTCGTTTGATGTAGAGGTATAGAAGGACTGACATTTATTTGTTAAATGATCGTGTACATTATTGGTTTAAAACTGGGAGGAGGCGTGACCCCTAGGGGGATCTGCGGCGTTAGAATAAAGTGAACACCCGAAAGGGCAGTGGCAGTTTTTATTAGGATGCACCAAAAAAAAAAAAAAAGGGCCAAAGTGTGAGACAAAATGATATGCCGTGCCGCAGGTTCGGTTTTGGCTGTAGGTTACTGCGCGGTGTGATGTTCCTCTCCATATTCTGCTCTGTATGTGTGTTCTGTTAAGTTGCTTATGTCCCATATAAACGCGTCACTCGTGTACCGCTTATGTTCAACAGAAAACTAAACTCTACTTAAATAACGCAACGCTTGGAAATTTCTCGAGTATTACTTCCTGTTTGCAATAGCGCCATTGACAGTTGTGTTAAAAACAATGAACAATAATAAAACTATGTAGAAGCTGCAGAATTTACTTTAAATGCTTCTAATTCATAAGTGACTCATCCTCTTTTCAGTAAGGTAGCACTCACTAATTTAGTGTTATTTACTAGAAGTATTTGAGCGTGTGTGTGTGTGTGTGTGTGTGTGTGTGTGAAAGATGTAGAAAACAAGTAAATAAAATGAAATGGGATGTCACAGGAACCCTGATCAGGATAAAGAGTGATGGATAAGGAGCACTTTTGATGATCGTTTATTTCCTTACACAGTTTTGTAACAATAGATACATTTTTTTTCAACTTATTAATCATTTCTGTAAACGTCTCATTCTGTATAAAGAGGAAGTGAATCTAACCGATGATGAGTCTGAGCTTTATTAAGTAAATCTTGTGAAGTTATTAGCGGTATTTTGTGTTGAGTTTGTTTAACGTATTGTTCGATGAACGAGTGGAACAGTATGTTACCGAATGATTCACCGGGTTCTTAAAGCACTAAAAGCTGTTGCGAGAAGTTAAAACAAAAAGGAATGTGATTTAAGTGAAGGTTAAAACAAACTGTTGTTTGTTAGTTGTGATTTACCTGCGAGCAGTACTGCGAATCTCGGGAACCGGATGAGTGCGAATGTAATCCGAGTGTTTCCCCTTCCACACCACCCCCCACGGCAGAACAAAAGCCTGATGGGTAACATGACACTGCTGTCTAGTGGTCCTCTCAGACCTCCCCCACCACCACACACAATTTTCGTCTAAAATGCTGCTTCGTTGCTTACGAATGCCGGTTTGGACTTGATGCGTGACTTTAAAGAAGCAGCTGTATTGTTCACACGCTCACCCGCGTATCTGATGCACATCCGGACGATTTGAAAGCGACTGCGAGTCTGTGATTGGAGCCCTGTGTTTCTTTAAGACTTTCTGCTGGTGTCATGATTAGTTAGTCCAGGATAGTACAGAAATATCGGCTTTAAGCCGGTATATTTCTGGGTTGCCACGTTAAATGTCTGGATATGTGCTTGGCAGCCATCTTGCGTACACATACACCTTAAAACTGTTCATCCTGTGGAGGTGGCTACGGGCTGGACATCAACACGTCATTAAAGACTAGCTGACTTGTGTTTGAACTCTTAGTGAGCAGTGTGTGTGGGGGTGTTCAACTACAGCTGTGTGTGTGTTAGTGGTTTTTACTCCTGTAGCTTAAAATCGTTATATTTGGGACATTAATTTGTGGTTTAGATTTCCCTCAAATATAACATTTATTTCATTTAAATAAAATGGTTATTAAACAGACGTAGTTGATCGTGCCGTCATGTGTCTGGACGTCCCATTAAACAGTCTGGTTGGCTCACAACCTGCTGATTGCCATCTTCTATTTTCGCTTTAATGTTATGCTCATGGTTCATGTTAAAGAAAACATACACTGCAGACTCTGCTTGTCTCTCTTGTTCCAGGAATAAGAAAGCAATTTGGAAAAAAAAAGAATTCTGGCTGGATCACAAGCCATGATTTCATCCCTATTTTTTAATATTAGGTTTTTGTTCGGTTCATTGAACAGAACAATCGCACTGGCAGGGATCCATGAAAGAAGCAGTTCTAAAACAATAATGGCACTTGGATATTTTGGTTTAAGTACATCACCTTAACTAACGTCGAACCCCTTTAAATGTGTAATAAAGGCAAAGTGATTGACGTAATTCACGGTTTGCATATCGACCGCGACAGTAAGTTGGTTTTACATTTTTATTGTAGGTTCTGTGTGATTTCTGCCTTGTTGTTGTTTTTGTGCTTGTCTTAGCATTCTGTATAACGTTAAGGATTGGGAGGTCATGTCATAACAAAATGTCATAACAATTTTCTATTTTTAGAAATGTTTTGATTTTCTTGACTCCAGCATCAGTGATGTCTCTTTAGCGGTTACTTGTGTACCTTTTCCGAAGACGTTTGTTTATTTCAGTGCTGTTTTGGTCGTGGTTTGCATGCACTCTGCGCCTTATCTGGACTTCAACACACTGTTCACGGTGGCTTCGTTGGTGGTCGTGCAGACTTGGTGCGTTTTATCGACGTGCCGATCTTGCTGTTGTGTTTGTTTGTTCTGTAAAATTTGTGTCCTAGCCAGTGAACTGCTTAGGTGGCACAACTGACTGATGATTATTTATGTAGTATGTCTGAATTCCTAGTATGTTATATTACAGTTTGCGAAAATGTCCCAGTTGGTCTACTCCCCCTGTCCGGATTTTGAAGTACACTCGTCTCATGCGGAAGTGATGGAACGCGGCGATGAGTACTTTAAGTTTTAAACATTATTCAGGTTAAATTCCCGCTGCTGTGACATTTTATGCCAATTATCAAATTCAACATGGTGGGTGTAGTATTTATAATTTAATTCATACTACACCTATCCATACTATATAGAACAGATTTTTTTAGTGGACTGGAAGTACGGACGTACTGAAATGTAGTACATACTTAAGTAGTATGCAACTGTGACAAAGGCCTTGTGTCCTGCAAGGTTATGTCCCCTTTTATTTTATAACTCCCCTCCATGTTAATGAAGCTCCGCCCCCATATTTTATACAAGTCTGACAGGAAGCACATTTAAACACAGCCGAGCAACTCGGACTATTTTTTTAGATAAAGTTTTCTTGTAAGGATTTTAAAGTTTAGCCAGGGCCACATTTTATTAAAATGATGTTTAATATAATATTTAACTCCTGTAATATTCCTGTGGGTTTTGTAAACATAGGCGATGTTTCACTCGCACACTGGGCTCTGAGACGGTCACGTCCTCCACCACGGCATAAACACTTGAATAGGCTGCATGTGTGCTGGAAATTAAACCTCTCAAACAAACAGAAGATGAGAGCTGGACTATATCCATTGATGAAATCATAGACCCTATTACATCATGAGACGTGTGTGTGTGTGTGTGTGTGTGTGTGTGTGTGTCCATCCTTTTACTTTCCTCCCATTTTCCCATCTCAAAAGCGAGAGATGCATTTACATTTCAATTTGTGAGGGTGCAGATGAAAGGCTCTCTTTACCATCAATCTATTCATTAGTTTGATTTAATTCGAGTATGTGCTGTTTATGGACGCGTAAAAGGGGACACGTTAAACCAAAGCACACACACACACACACACACACACACACACCAGCGCACGGGCCCTTCTTGTGTTTAGTTACGGATGGTTTTTTTACTGACAGCGTAGCCTCTAGTAGCTGTTTTTTTTCTGTGATTAATAATCATAGTTTTGTGTTTGAATATTGCTGCAACCCTGTTCACTTTTTAACCCAACAGCCAAAATATTACTTATTATTATTTTGTAGAAATTAATCATTTAAACATTTTCCCAAATGAGGGACAATTTGCATTATATAAATATTCTCAGCGTTTTCTGTGAGCAGAAAGAGAAAATATTTCTTTATGTGTTAAAATATGTTGTTAAAGGCAACAGTGGTTCACCCAAAGAGCTCTACATTATAGAACATCCCATAAATATCATAGGACGACAAACTACATTCTTAAAATGTGGATCGTATGTAAATGTGGCAGAAGCTTCACTGGCACCCTTTATTTAACAGTGAAAGACTCGAGGGCAGCTTTCATTAAACGAAGGCTTTAGAAGAATAGTTTTAAAGGAGTCATTAGATACCCTGATAAATTAATATTATTCTTTAGGGTCTTAATAAATCTGTTCTTTTCCTGTTTCAGTTCCTGTTTCTTTAAATGTTAATTAGTTCTGTTCACTCCACCCTTCTGTTCTGTTTCCACCGATCCAAAACTATTTATTAAATGATTAATTAATCATTAACACACACCGTTATAAACCAAAGAGAAGATTGGTGCAGGGTTACCGTGTTATCATGTTCTCTTTACCGTCAGTGTACACAGTTTGGAAGGAATCTTTGCGTTGTTTATTATAAATGTGAACGACGTGTTATGGCCAACAGTTTACATGTCACTCAGGGCAAAGGTTGCCAGATTGGAAATCCCCAGCCCAACTACCCGTCCCCTTAAAAAAAAAAAAAAGTCTCATTAGCACAAATTTTATCAACCAGCCCCGAGCATTTTTTTCCGGTCTGACATGACTGGGTGGGACTGCTCGGGCCGGGTCTGAAACGGCAGTGTCAATCAACAATCGTGGGCGTAGCCCTGGTCTGTGTAACGTCACAAAAACAGACGTCTAAAAACAAGTATTAACATATATCCGTCTGTATAGGTACAGATTTTGCAGTCAATAGAACATGTTAGAGATTCAGACAGAATCCACAGCCTGATAAAAGATTATTCAACCTCATAACTTGAATTTTATCACCTGTCATTAAAAAAACGTAGCGAGTAACGGAAAGTTTGCTCATTAATAGAAAAATCAGTTTCTTGGAAGCAACGGCTCGTCCTTTCCTGCTTGTTAAATTATTTGAGCTGCAGTGATTGTGATCTTTTATTCTGATCAGAATTTGGTTAACGTTGCTTGCATTTGCAAACGCAGAAGTTTAAAAAAAAAAACTATTTAATGCATGAATTATGACTTGTGACCTTTAATTGATTAAGGAATTATGCCGCATTCTAGGCAATGTTACAACTAGTAATTCCCAGCTGACCCAGTTTATGATTTAAACTCTGCCCAGTTTTGGGTTAGGCCCTTTCCAGTTCTCTTCCCATTTACACACTAAAAGCAGACTAACATTAGATATATATATATTGGCAAATTTGGGATGTGAAGTATTTCTGTCAGCACCCCCCCCCTTATCTTTCACCCCATCGCTTTGTCTCTTTCCCCTCCCCCATTATCTCTCTATCTCACGTTCCAGCACTTCTGTCTCTTTTTTCCTCCTCTCTGCTTTTGTCTCTCAGCTTTTCTCTTATCTCTCACCCCATCAATCTGCTCTCCTTCATGTCCATGTGCTTTTCCTGTACCTCTCACACCATCACTCCAATCTCTCTATCTTTTAAACTCAGGAAGTGACACGAAATCAACATGGCTGCTTACAGTGTGAAATTTATTTTCGCAGTAAATCAGAACCGTGTGTTTTACACCCGTTTCCGGTAGTTTGTAGAATCTGCTGATCGTCATTCCTGACTGTTCAAATAATTTACTTTTTGTGTAAGACATCAGCAATAATTTTATTGTAAATTTTGATTTAATTGAAATCACCAATAAAATCACATTTATAGTTAAGACTAAACGCAGCCTGTTGTATCAAGAAGCAGCCCAAATATTATAAACCAGACCAGTAGATTTATTTCTGGTGTAAAGCCTGGGTTTGGTGGGAAACCCTTTTCACTCTGGCAACACTGGCTTCAGTCAGTTGCACTCGGAAAGTGATTGAATCTCTGATCAATCAGACTGATTGATTGATTTGTCGGATTTCATTCATCTGAGAATTAAAAATGACGTCATTTTCTCCCATAACGACCAATAATTTCTGTCTGAAAATCGTGCATTGTTTAATGTGATACAATACACACACACACACACACACACACACACACACACACACACACTGCATCTTCTAGTTCACTTTAAAAAAAAAATGGGATCTGCTTTATTTATTTATATATTTATTTATTTGGCAAGTCTTCATTCCTCCTGATTTTGTTTTCCAGAATGCCACTTTGGTTGCGTGTTCTGCATAAAGCTCTATTGTTGTTTTGAACGCTGTTGTTCATTACAGATTAATGCTGCTCTTCAAGTCTGCCCTTTTTGTGATATAATCCAATATGCTGAATGTTGAAACTAAGAGCACATCTGGATTGTTTTTTTGTTTTTTTTCTTTTTCTTTTTGAGACCGCGTATCTGCCGGTTCGCTCTGTGTTGTAAAAGCACGTAAGACTAAATCACAATCTTCAATTCTCAACTCACACACAAGGGAAAATATAGTGAAAACAATTGTTTGCGAAGGTGACGTGCAGGTTAGAGGTTAAAATTATTGAACTCGAAAGTGCTATAATTCAACAGAGGTCGGCTTTAACTACTGTAAATGTATTAACACACTTGGGTAACTAGTTTTCTTTTTTTTTTTTTTAGACTTTATTAACACAAAACTGCATCAGTTCTAGTCGTCAACCTCAAACATCAATTCAACTGAGCAACAGGAGGCGCTTGTAGCAATGCCGTCCTATAGTAAAGGACAAAATAATAAATAAAAAACCATAAGGGAAAACGCGGTTATTGAAGTCTACGTTAATAATTGAGGTAAAACAGGGTGGTCTCGACTAGCACATCATTTTCCTTTTGTAAATGGTGTAAAGTATTAACCGTTAAGCGTCCAGCCGTTTCCTCATTCCAGACTGTCGGTTGGCGTACTCTTAATTTTTACTTGTATTTTTTGTAAGCAACTCTGTGAGAGTAAATAGACTGGAGTTATTTTATTTCCCTGCAGTCAGATAACGGTATGGATTATTCCTGTTGAAGCAGCTACCACTTTCTACTGCTGCCTGAATCCCCTTTCAATCAATTAACGCATTTATGACGTTTATTGCAATGAAAAAATAGAAACTGACAGTCTGTTACAGCACCTGTTTTCTGTAAGACAATGTTCTGTGTAGCGTTTCTGCTGTCGAAGGTGGTGACTGCACTATGTAGAGTTTTTTATAGATTAGCCATGCACGCTTTAAAAAAAGTACCCCCCCAGTGCAATTAAAATATTTGATTGTAAACCTTTAATGCTATGAGTGTAAGAAAATCTGCATAAAATATGCTTTGTCATCAAATAATAGATAATTAATTTGGATTTATTTTTATTTATTTAAGCACAGTAATTTGGCTCATTATCATTATTTTGGCCACACCCCCTTCTTCAGGCTGTCAGTAACTGGATTTGAGGTATGTATTTACAAACGATGTTAAAAGGTCTACACACACTCGTTAAAGCAGCAGAACAGCCATGTTAGAATCACAAAACAACCTGTAGAATTCAACTAAAAACTAACGTCACTGAAACTATTCAGTGTGTGACAATGTTGGGTTGTGCTAAATCGTTGCTAAACAGCTAAACAGCCTGCAGAAAAAAAAATCGGGCACAGCACGATACCAGGAACAGGACGTCCCTGAAAATTGGCAGTTCAGGAAATCTTTCAAGTTTGGAGCATCCACATGCACAGTTTCTGGTGAGTACTGGTAGCTCTCAACATGTGACCCTTCATGTATCTAGACTTTGGGACGGGGTGAAAAGAGGAAAATTGTTTTTGTTTTGTTTTTTCTCTCCTGACGAGAAGCCATGTGAAGAAATGTTCTGTGGTCTAATAACAGCAGCATTAAATTCTTCCGTATTTGTGTACATATTTGTGTTTTTTGGTGCGAAAGAACACCATATTCTTTGTAAGGAATGCTGCTGCCAGCAGCGAGGTTTGGGGTGGCTTTTCCTGGGGCTTAATTGGTGGTAAAACTAAGCAAGGATAATTCCACATACCTGCCAGTTTTGGTACAGAACATTCTGGCTTGTGGAAAGCTGAAGACAGCAAGGAATTTCACCGAACAGCTATAATAAACAAAAGCAGGGCAAAATATAAGGTTGTGTTAAATGAAGTCGAGATTTAAATGCTATAGAAAATCTAAACAGGGCAAAACACAAAAATAATCTTGCTATCTGTCTGATCTAGAATTTTTTGCACGGGCGATGATGCAAGTTAACGTAATTAAACTTAGAAAGTGCTGTAATTCAGCAGTAGTCGGCTTTAACTACTGTAACTAAAGTTGTTTTTGTTTGTTTGTTTTTCACCTCATTAACATAAATCTGCAGCAGTTCAGTTTAAAGAAATTCTTTTATGCTGTAAACTTATTCCAGTAATGTGCTAATTAAAACACGCAGCGGCGTTAATCAGACGTTCATGCTGTACATTAATATTGCGGAATGTACAAACTCTCTAACCAAACAGCCTCAAACGTCAAGTCGACTGAGCAACAGGAGGAGCTTGTAGCAATAAAAAATGCAGTGAACTATAAGGACAAGAATAATAAATAAAAAGCGATACGGGAAAACATGCTAATTAAAGGTCAGCGTTAATAGTTGAGGTAAAATCAACGTCTGAATGTTTGATCAATCATATAATTACTCTACTGTTGGGCTGTGCAGTAGCGGTGCAACGCATCGTAAAACTCGCGGTTCGGATCACGTCACCTTTTTTGAGTCTCCGATCATTTTTCGGATTGGCAAAAAGAGAGATTTGCTTTGCATTTTATTACAAAAAACTTCAAACAAAACATCAAATAACAAAAATCGTCCTGTAACATATGCTAGTTATAGCAAAAATAAAATAAATGAATTAGCATCCTAATTAAACAATACCTGGCAGTAAAATTGTCTTTTTTGCAAGCTCTAAAATAAAAATGTTATAAATATTGCAGTTTTGATTTTATTTGCATTTTGGAAATTGATCCTACATTGTAAAGGTTCTCGGTGCGCAATACATGCATAACAAAACGTTTCACAGTGAACCGCATTAACAGCTTAATAATAAACTTAACACAGACCAACACAGAATTAATTAGAGCTCATCTGAAATAAACTTTTATAGTTTTTAAGGGTGACACGAGCTTCCCCTGCTTTTAGGATTTCACTGGAACGGTAAACACTTTCTGTGTGTGTGTGTGTGTGTGTGTGTGTGTGTGTGTGTGTTAATGGCTCTCAGCGGGTGTCTAGCTTACATGTGTGCCACCCGTTTGATCCTCTGTTGGGGGAGCTGGGCGGCTGTTTGGCCTCCTGCATTTACTTACTCGAACACTCTCTCTCTCTCTTTCCCACTCCTACTTACTTACACACACACACACACACACACACACACACACACACACACACACACACAGAGAGACATGCATGCATACAATTACATTAACTTCATGTGCAAATACACTGTTTTATTCATGTTTAACAAACTAAGTCGTTTTTGTTGTGTGATAAACCAAATAAGGTTTTGAGGAAACAAAGCTCACATGTCGAAATCATGTATAAAATAAATAATTTCTCTGTTTCCTAAATGATCTCTCTTTACCGCCGCCATGTGTAGGTCAGCTCTGCATTTAAAAGAAAAAAACACAATAATTCCACATTGGAGTATATCTGCTTTAGAGAATTTAGAATAAATCTATCTGTCTGTCTGTCTATCTATCTATCTGTCTATCTATCTATCTGTCTATATCTATCTATCTGTCTATCTGTCTGTCTGTCTATCTATCTGTCTATCTATCTGTCCTATATATCTATCTGTCTGTCTATCTATCTGTCTATCTGTCTATCTATCTGTCTATCTGTCTATCTATCTGTCTGTCTATCTATCTGTCTATCTATCTATCTATCTATCTATCTATCTATCTATCTATCTATCTATCTATCTATCTATCTGTAGCAGAAATTACATACCAGATTACCATATCAGCAGAAGGTCGGGGTAGAAGATTGCATTAACGGAACTATTTCTCGTACCGGGTGGCTGTGATTTGTTCTAACAGATTTGGGTAAAGAAACATTTCCCTGTGATGATGAGTAAATGAACAGGTTTGGCAGGCGGTTTTTCTCATAACATTTACGTTTATGGCAGATGCCCTTATCCAGAGCGACTTGCAAGGGCCTTGCTTAGGGGCCCAGCAGTGGCGGCTTGGTGGTCCTTGGAATTTAACCCAAGCGATCGAAGTCAGCTGACGCAAGCAAATGTAACTTTCTTGCTTTTTGCTTCTTGTTTCTCCTGATGTTTATTGACTCGTGAGATTCGGGGGTCCAGAAGTGATAGGTTACATCCTGTCTAACGCCCTACCCCCAGGTCACTCTTACATCAATGCCCATTATTCCAGATGCTGTTTATCGAAACAGATGATGCAGAAATGTTGTTTAGCCGCTTGGTTGGAAGAATGTTTAGAAGTTCCTTTTTTCGCCAACTGATTGATCTCTACAGATTAAATGCCCCCAGTTATAACAAACATACAATTTATTGATTAGCCTACGGGTAACTTTAAATGAACAAACTGATTGAGGGACAAACAAAAGCTGGACACTGTGTAAAGCAGGGCTTTATAAAAGAGTAGAGTGCCGGGTGAAATCCCAGCTGGAGATAGTTGGAATCCTAATAATGGCAGAAATCCATCACTGTCAAAACATCAACCTACAGTGAGACATGGCTCACATATTGTGGAGGTTATTTATGTAGTGTTATGGATAGTTGACAATTTGGGTTTTTTTTCTGTCTGTTCGGTCACAGTGTCTTTTCCAGATAGCGTTCCAGCTCTGCATACAAGAACACGCAGTGCTTCTAGCCTGGAGTAATTTCTCAGCTAATACCTGTGCGTAACATCTGATAGCTAAAGTGACGTTAAATTCCATAGGCAGATAGTTACATTACTGTCATATTCAATGGAAACACATCGACTAGAGTGAAGCGCGGTGGCGGGCGCATCCTGTGGTTTCGGTTATTTAGCTGTCGGAATTTTGAGGGTTAGTTAATATGATGTAGAGCTCAGCTTTGCTTTTGTTGCGCAAATAGTCAATATTTGAATATTTCCAGATCTTCCACTTAAATCCTTTGCGCTCTGTGTTGAATTGTTTTGGAAAAGATTTTGTTTCCCAACAGCAGCCGTTGACCATCTAGTGGGATTTGTTCTGTTGCTGTTTTAATAAAAGGGAATGTTTTTGTGGCTTTGTTTTCTGAGCGGTGAAGAAAAGATCATCGTAACCAGAAATATTCAAACTCTTAGTAACCCTTTCAGTGGTCCCAGATGCTTAGAACCGGTGTTTAATGCAGCATTGTACTCATTCCTCCACTTACAAACTGCAAGTGTGTTGTTAGATTTTTCTGCCCCCTAGTTAACAAGTTCAAATGATGTTCTAAAGCAGACGCCTTTGTAATGCCCCTTTTCACCCCTCCCCTGAAATAAACATCAAGCATACATTGACATTTATGAGCCATCAATTGCCCATCGACGCTCCTGGTGTTTCTCATTCTGTGGTTAAAACTTGCCCCAGCCAGCACTTGAACGCACTTTATCAGCACACCCCTCTCTATGATATTGTAATTACTGATGATGCACAATGTTTATTGTAGCGATATGGGTGAAGAGTACGTTATTTTTATTCCACCGATAAATGAATGAAATTCGATAAATAGATCTGATAATGTTGGTTATTAGCCTGCTGGTAAATCAATAAAGATTCGTCAGCTTTCTGAGTGCAAGTGACTGCAAACAGTGTTGCCCGTCCAGTGGTGGTTTCCTGTCCAGTGTTGCCAGATTGGGTGGTTTCCTGTCCAGTGTTGCCAGATTGGGTGGCTTCCTGTCCAGTGTTGCCAGATTGGGTGGCTTCCTGTCCAGTGTTGCCAGATTGGGTGGCTTCCTGTCCAGTGTTGCCAGATTGGGTGGCTTCCTGTCCAGTGTTGCCAGATTGGGTGGCTTCCTGTCCAGTGTTGCCAGATTGGGTGGCTTCCCCAGTTGCCCAGGATTGGGATTGGGCTTCTTTTGATCAAGTCAGACCGGAAATAAATCCATTGATCTGATTGATATTTCCATTGATTCTTGATGCAACTGTCAGGTGTTTATATTTACTAAAATTACTTAAAAATCACATTTTTAGTTAATGATTTTTTTTTTAAATAATTTACAGTAAATTTAAGGAGTCAGGACTGAATTTTATTCTTATAGTTCAACCAGAACTACTAAAATATCAGTTTCATAAGTATATCTTAGAATTTCTATTCTCCTGTTGGACAAACTGCAGATTAGATAAAATGTTCATATAACAAAATGACTTGTTTCTCTGTATCTGTAACAGAATCGCCTGCGGGAAGGACTTAATCATCGGTTATTGGTTAAAATTTTTCATAATCCAGAGACTAAAGCCAGCGTTAAGTCCAAAGACTAAAGCACAGAATATTAAAATATTATCAAATGGACTGTTAATGAAAAGTATATATATATTAAAAATAGTATATATATTATATATATATATATATATATATATATATATATATATATATATATGATATATATATATATATATATTATATAATAACTTAAAAAATACACTTTTCTGTCATTGTGGAGGTACGTGTACAGAGCCAATGAAATGCATTTTTTTTGCATATCCCATCTTAGTAGTAAGTTGGGGGTCAGAGCGCAGGGTCAGCTATGAAACAGCGCCCCTGGAGCAGGAAGGGTTAAGGGTCTTGCTCAAGGACCCAACAGTGGTTGGCTTGCCGGTGGTGGGGCTTAAACTGAGTCGTGAATTTCCTCCACTGTCTCTCTTATCCAGTTAGTGTATATATTTTTTTAAATTTTATTTTGGGGAGAGGGGGTTTGAGTTCTTTCTCTGGAAAAGCGTTCATTTTACCCCACTATTCCCATTTTTTCCCACAAGTACAGTACCTGCTTTTCTCTCTTAATTACTTTGTGTACCTTTCAGTGAATTCAGCCACCCTGTTAATTACACTTTAATATCGCACAAGAAAATAGCAGCCTTTTTTTTATATTATTGGATAAATTAGTTAAATTTGGCGTTTGTCTTAGAGTAAGTGGGATTCACTTGATACTAATGTGAACGGCTTTCGGAGTATCTCGTACTGGTTTTTCTCACGGGCCGGTGGCTGGTTGGTGCTGGAGCCCGAGCTGAAGTCGGACCTGGTACATCACCAACATGTGACCAGAATTTCTTGCTGTCTCATTTCGTTTTTAAGCCGTTAAACTCTGCGGTTGCCTTTCCACCGCAATCTTCTCATATACACATTTATTTCTTGTGCTACTTTCTAGTTCGACATGAATTTTTCTTGTTGACCCGTTGGCGAGGAGCGCGTCGGTTTTTGTCAACCACTAATGAACTGACGGATTTGGTCCTTCTTGTTAATTCATTGGCTGTTGTTACGCCGTTGGGTTTTAAATATAGTGCCTCTTAAACTGTGGTCTGTGGTAGAAGCTCCACCCACTGACATCATCGGTTCCCACTTGAGACCACTAAGATTTTGGGGCCGTTTCGAAGCCAGTATCTGGCCACTAGCCCAGGACTTTTTTTCGGTCTCAAATCAAAAATCTCAAAAACTTGAGTAAGCTAAAGAACACTTTAAACCGGCAATCAGAATATTTACATCACAACAGGATTCAGAGGCTTTAAAGTTCTTACACTTTACACTCTGTATTGCACAACAATGTCTTTTCTGTGCAAAACACCCACAGAATACATACCGTTGGTCATGTCTGACAAAGTTACAAGCAATTGAAACTAAAGCCGCGTGAACGCTGTGCCATTGTTAAGTCTTTCACGGCGTTGCTTGTGTTGGTAAGGTATCCACAAACTTTCGGCTATAAGGAATTTAGTTTAATTTAGAATTAATACACAAAATAGATAAAACAAAATACTGTGACATCTGATCTAAACTGTTTACTGGAGACATTTTCAGAATGACAGATGTGAACAGAGATGCGCAAGACTCACAAAATGTATTCATTCCTGGTAGCCTTTCGAGCAGCTACTCAGTTTTTTTTTTTTTTTTTTTGGTAGCTCGAAATGAGTTTAAGTTGCCTGAATAAGAGACATTATCTTTAATATTAAAATAAAGTCATCAATACTAATATTTGACTTTACTGATCATCCGGTTTTCACCTCCACTGTACACGTGTGTCTTTTTATAAAACTTGCTGCGTGAGATTTTACCTGTAACGTGAGGACAGTAATGACTGACAGCACGATGGAGGAGAAATTGGTGCCCAACAGATTCCAGTGCAGTTTGTGCAGACAAGAATTAAACGCCAAAGTAAAACTCAAGCGCTCATTTAAGCACCATTTCAATTCCTGACAGTTTGGTAGCCACAATAAAGACACAATAGTCCCGGGATGTCGGGCTAGAGATGTTTCCAATCCCGATGAGAGATGATGACGCAGGACTGATGTTTTATATCTGGGGTGATTTTAGCTTCATGCTAACTAATGTTTCTAGATATTCTTTTTTTGCAAATGGATGGAAGAAGTGGTAAATTTCATTCATTATTTACAGCAGCTGGATAATTATTCATATATTATTTTATATTTTATTAGTTTTGCTGCTGTTAGTAAATTGAAACTTGGGGAACTCAACTTTTGCTTTGTTTCATGACAATTTAGCGAAATCAGCGACAAGCGCTGGAATATGAGGCGGGTTAGTGTTCGTTCACGCAAATGATATTTTACCAGATATTAAAAATCAATCCTGGCTCTTCACAGGTCTTTATTTTGTGTGTAAATCTTAGAAATCATTTATTGTAAATCATGTTTGTAGTTAAAACTAAACACCTGCCAAATAATATCAACCAGACCAATGCATTTATTTCTGGTCTGACTTGATTAGGAGAAGCTTGATTGGGCGGGGAACCGCCCAAATTAGCAACCCTGGCTGCAGTCTGCACTCGCAGAGAGGATCAATCTTTGATAAATTAGACTTTAAATTAGATAAATTAGATTTTACCAGCAAGCACAAATATTCTGATTTATAATAATAAAAATAAAAATGATGTAATTTTCACCCATATGGCCGAATTTAATCGATCTGTCTGATAAATACTGTAAATCGCTATTTTTTTATGTTTGCTGCTTTTCCACTCTGTCACCCGACTTAAAGTGTTTAGCCAACAGCAGCTGCCGAACGTCCAGACGGATTTGTCCTGTTAGTGTTTGTGATGTGAGGGAATGTTTTAAAGAGGCTTTGTGTTGAGGGAGGGTGAACTTGGCATAACTGAGAATATTTGAACTCTTAATAACCTTTTTGTTGCTTTGTGTCAGTTTGTTTACAGCTCCCAGTTGCCCAGGAACAGTCTACTGCCCTAAATATACATGTGTAGTGTGGATCCTGTGGCTCTGTGCCAGCCAGCTAGAGCAGACATGCACACTGGAGGTTTCCTCCTCCCCGTGGGCATGCCAGGACTGTACAATTTTAGCCTCCCTGCTACTTAATTGCCATTGTAATGTACCTCTGTTGGAATGTGGCAGGCGTTTGTGCTCATCACGGTGACTGAGTACAAGATGAGAAAGCAAAAAGAGCTCGTTATTCTTTTTAAATACTGTCAACTGATCAGCGTTTAGCATGACTGCCCGATCAGGCAGCATGGTGGAGTTGACCAAAGACTGGCATGATGCTCATCGTAAACTGCTCTAAACCCGCTTTTTTTTTTTTTATGCTGCACTGCGAAAGTTTAGGATTTTTTTTCCAGTTTGTGTTGTCTTTCCGGAAAGTATCAAGCCATTGTCAATGTAACAAGAACGGTTTGCATAACATTAAGGGCGTGACGAGATCTCGTGACACGTGATACATTGGATCTGACTGGTCTCGTGAGAATGTAACGAAAGAAGATGCCCATTTAAATCGTTTGCGTGGCAACATTTTGGTTTCCCGGTGGAAATAAGAAACGGCGAAAGACTGATAGACGAGAGAAAGGCAATATGCAAACGTTGTGAGAAATGAATACCGTACACCTCTGCTAACAGGGCAGGATTTGAGCCGCACATCAAATGGTTCGTGCAAACAATAAACCTGGCTACACAGACTGGACTTGGTGTTGCGCGTGGCCCTTGTTTGCTCAGCAGGATGAGACGTGTGGCTGTTCTTTAAAATTCTTTAAAAAAGTCTGAAGACCTGGAGACCTCATCTCATAAACCCAGTCTCGTCTCGTGCGATAGATGTCTGGTTAGACCCCTACATAACATCTATGCTAAACATCTATGTAACCTGGCAGCCAAAAAGAGTGGACCTGAATGTTACAACTCTGTACCAGTCAGTGAGGCTCTGGACGCCGTTGAGTGTGAATGTGTACCGATAGGCCTTTAAATTTAGTTTGATGCCTTAGCATTCCTCAGTGAATCCTGCTATGAGAGCACCAGGAACATTGCGCTGCAGTTGATAACGAGTTGCTTTAAATCACTACCAATGAACCAGAATTTTTTCAAAGGGCATAGTTGAAGATCAGTGGTGGATCTACAGCTATGATCAGATAAATAAAGGCCCAGTCGTCCCAATAAAGGCTGTTTGGCCCATCATGTTTTATGAAGCCTGGCAAAGTCACAAGAAGATCCAGACACAATAAATGTACTTAATGTTGTGATGCCTACTTTGAAGACGGAGGTGGTGGTGTCCTTTTCACTGTTTGTTGTATTCATGTCTTTCTTGATAAATAGACAAACTTAACGTCTATAAAATGACTGACAGAAGGTGCGTCCAATTGTCCAAATTTGTATTTTTGGCTCAGTTTTCTAGATGTGAATTTCTCATTGAACTAATGCACTTTTGTTATTGCCAGGATCTACTCCAATGATCTCTTGTTATTGCCAGGATCTACTCCAATGATCTGATCTTTTGTTATTGCCAGGATCTACTCCAATGATCTCTTGTTATTGCCAGGATCTACTCCAATGATCTCTTGTTATGGCCAGGATCTACTCCAATGATCTCTTGTTATGGCCAGGATCTACTCCAATGATCTCTTGTTATGGCCAGGATCTACTCCAATGATCTCTTGTTATGGCCAGGATCTACTCCAATGATCTTTTTGTTATGGCCAGGATCTACTCCAATGATCTCTTGTTATGGCCAGGATCTACTCCAATGATCTCTTGTTATGGCCAGGATCTACTCCATTGATCTTTTTAGGTTTGCTGGGCTCTGACAGTGAGCGGTATGACAGTGGACAAGTAACAAAATTAGTCTATACACTGTAAATAATTTAAATAAAAATCCAATCTGGGCATCCAGTCGTCCATCCAATCGGATAATCCCGTCTCCTGTCATTCATATCATGTGTGTTTTTCCCCAAACTTTGACCGCCACATGACCACAACAATATAACTATAGTGGTAGCACACGGGGTTGGAGGTAAAAGGTCGAGTGTTACCCTGTGTCCATTTTATGGTCAGCCCCTGAGACCCACTTACACACAGTGTGTACAGTGTTGCTGTGTGTATGTGTGTGTTTGACATATTGCCTGTCAGGTATAGCATTTTACAATATAGTTGCAGCAACACACATCCATATAACTGTTTGTTTAGATACTTTTAAATTGCTTAGTGTTTTTAAGGTTTTAGATTAAGATTGTGTGTGTTTGTTGTATGATGAACCACACCCGAGATTGGGCATTTTACTATTTTAAGCTTGCAGTCTTTACTGTACCACATCTCCCTTCGAGTAAACACACCAAGTAGCCGTTCAGATATCGCATCTTTCAAAGAGGCGCAAATAGAAAGCGTGATTGCGATACACATGTGGTGTGGTTTTTCACTGGAGTGGGTCATGTGACTGTGTGGATTTGTGTTCATTCAGGTCCAATAGTATTAGTAGGCTCAGACACTGATGATGTAATAGTGAGAAGGTCTGGGGTTCAGTCGGGGTTCCAGTCCAATCAGAACACAGCACGTCTCATGGAGTTAAAGGTTTTGTGCACAGGGACATCATCATGCTGGAACATTGTACAAGTGAAGGAATAATAATAAGATAAAACATACATAGACTCTTTAGACGACAGTTTAAGAGGAATTACATTCATGGAAGGTAAGAGAAGCAGTGAGTCTAAGGCACGGGGTTAGATTTTGTTGAAAAGCAGTGTCGTCATAGAGGTGAGGATTCTTATCAGGCTGTTCTCCTGTGCTGCAGGATGCGGGGTGCAACACCAAGAGAGCCATGATTTCCTTTAACTAAATGACACTTTCCCCCCCCATTCCTATAGGTACATGTACTGGACAGACTGGGGGGAGGTTCCGAAGATTGAGAGGGCGGGTATGGATGGCACAAATCGAGCTGTGATCATCGACACCGAGATCTACTGGCCCAATGGGCTCACCTTGGACTACAGCCAACAGAAGCTTTACTGGGCAGACGCCAAATTTAACTTTATTCATCGCTCCAGTCTGGATGGCACCGGGAGGTGAGTCATGTGACGTACAATGATTTCTCAGGGGTTTTTTTTCTGTACATGTGTTTGGTATGAGATGAAGAGTTTACATGGAAAGTTTAATATTTGTGTGCATTTTCTTTAATGTTGTCATGTTATTTCTTTTTGCTGTCCTGATTATCAAATTTGGGTGACGATTAATGGTCAAAGAAATAATTGCCATTATGAAAATTTGTTTTCAGGCTTCGACAATTAATTGTTTGTGGAAAAACAAATAAGGATTAAAAAAAGCTTTTTATAATCGCTCCAATTTGTGCTTTATTAATGCTCCACTGTAAATATTTTTATTATAGATGATAGAATTTTAAAGGAAATCCATATCGTGTGTCCTGTCAATGGTGTTTATCTGTTTAGCAACATATAAAATGAATATATAATTAACATATAAATGAAAGTAGGGTGCTGCAGGTACTACAGCTCCCCTGGTGGCAATTAAAAGTGCGCAATAATTTCGGTTGGATTCAACGATCAAATAATTGTGATCATAGGATTATTTAATAATGATCACTTTTATAACTTTAATAAAGATTGTGTTTTTTAATCTAATGTATCTGAATCGCCAAATAAACCTTTCATTCACATTTTTATTCTGTTGTATTTATCTATGATTATAATTTGTGTATTTTATTTTACACAGATTTACAAAATCACCACAATCATTCAAAAATAATACTTTTTTAACAAATAAAACTAGTAAATCATCAATTTTTTTGTACATATTGCAGTGTATATGGAATAAAAATCAAAATATCGTAGTTATCAGTTTTGATCAGTATCGTGCAGCTTTATTATTGACTGCTGTGATGTTTTGTCCCTCTCAGGGAGGTGGTAGTGAAAGGCGCTCTACCGCATCCCTTTGCGCTAACGCTGTACGAAGACACACTTTTCTGGACCGATTGGAACACACACTCCATCCACTCGTGCAAAAAGCAGAACGGGGAGGAGCGGCGTGAGGTCCATTCCAACATCTTCTCGCCCATGGACGTCCATGTCTTCAGTCAAAAGAGACAGTTCACAGGTAAAAAACTGTGGAAAGAAATGTGGAATTTCGAAGCTTTTAATAAAGCAGCGTGGAGCAGGTTCGATAGCTGGGGTTTACTGTAGCATGTGGGATCTTTCAAAACAATGCACAAAGCACTCAGTCCTTGTTTGGTAATAGAACTCTGCAGAGATGATTAGAGCACAGTTACCTTTATGCTTCTCTGCACCTCGGCTACACAATGGAGCCCCTGTTCGGATTGAATGTGGAGAATTTCTCATGGCTGAGAGAAAAGCCAGGGACATGCTTGTGTGTGTGTGTTTGTCTCATTTACTCGCCCTCTTTCCCGCTCTCGCTCTCTGTGTGTGTGTGTGTGTGTGTGTGTGTGTGTGTGTGTGTGTGTGTGTGTGTGTGTGTGTGTGTGTGTGTGTGTGTGTGTGTGTGTGTGTGTGTGTGTGTGTGTGTGTGTGTGTGTGGGGTGGGTTTTGTTCATTCCCAGGTGCTACATATGCTTTATGAGAAATCCGCTGCTTGATGTTTCCATTACTTTGCTTTACATATAGGTGTTCCTGCTGGTACATATAGGTGTTCCTGCTGGTACATATAGGTGTTCCTGCTGGTACATATAGGTGTTCCTGCTGGTACATATAGGTGTTCCTGCTGGTACATATAGGTGTTCCTGCTGGTACATATAGGTGTTCCTGCTGGTCTTGGTTGGAAGTTGAAGAGTCTGGAAAGCTGTAGATTTTTAGAACAAAGTAAAGGATAGGAAGAAAATAAAAGGCGTATGTGCAGTCAGTCACAAGAATTATTATTATTATTATTATTATTATTATTATTATTGACATTTTCCCTCTGTATTCCTGCTTGAATGTTTTTTTTCTTTTTGCCCTTTCTCCCCTGTTTATTCTGTTCAGTTTACTGTAGGACTTTTTGGGACTTTCTTGCATGATCTGCAGTATATGGAATAGTGCTGGATGGTTTAAAACGCTTGATATTTATTTGAATAATATAAATGGTTAGTATATCGTAGAAGTGGTATTTGTCACTAAAACCGAGGCGCGAGCTCCTTATTTGAGAATTAAAAGGGACGGTGTTTGTCCTGTATTTTAGTGTTGTGAAGCATTTATCATGCAAACCATCCCACCTGAATCCTGTATAGACTCACGCCATCTTTCGTCTGATGGTGTAATAATTACTAATCAGTTGGATGGCTGAGGGAGCTCCAGATACACAAACTTACCAAACAACATCTGTTACACACGGCGGCGTGCTACACTTTTCTGCGTGCCGAATGTTTGATATCCTTCCGCAGATTCTTTTATTACAATTAAGGAAAGTCCAAACTTTAACCGAGGAAATTTTCTGTTTTGTGTTCTTAACCTTTTTTTGTCAGCCAAAAACTGATAGACATTGTCCGGCCCAAATTCAGTGTATCCCTAGTTAAACTCTGCTGCAGTGTGAAATAACCTAAACCTGGTTTCTCCCATGGTTCTAGTCGCTGTCGCCTCTGACTTGTTTAGTTGGGGACTCTTAATTTACAGATATTAATTAAACTAAACGGAGTTTTTCACTGCTGTATTATTTGATTCTGTGAAGCTGCTATATAGTTAAAAAGCGCTTTAATATATATGTATATATAAGGGTGGCTTGACTAGACTTGGTTACTCTACTATACTGGTTACGCTTTCAAATATAAATACCCTTATATACAGTGAAAGCGGTAACAATTTGAAAAATATTGTGTTGGATTTTTGGCTTTCTGCCCAGCACTTGCTGTTACTGCTAACAAGTCCTTTGTTGCGCTAGCAGAGGAACCACATGGTGTAATTTTCCTGACTAGGAATTAAATTTGACCATCTGAAAAAACTTTAGTGTCCAATCACCATTTTCATATAATCTGTAATCCATGAAGTAGATTATATAAATCCTTAGCGTTTATTGGTAAAGGTTTCACAATAAAACGGAGTCTTTATTCTAAAAGAAATACCGCTTGGTTGGTGCATCACTTTCTATTGCAGTGAAACACACCGCCGACACATTTGTAAGCCTGGCTCAAGTGTCCAAATAGTCTCTGGAGCCTCTGATCTAGAAATCTGTCTGTGGGTAAATGGGTGTACAGCAGAAACAGCGGTTTATTATTATTTTATTTCCCTCCAGTGTGGTACCGATACCGATAGATTTTGACCCCTGATGGTGTAAGCAGGAAAAAAGCACAAGGATTCTGATATTTTCAGTTCAGTTTCAGGTCTCATGTGGTAATAAATGGGATATGAATCGGATGCGTACATTTGCGTTGTTTTCTGGTCAGTCGGTCTTTCTTGGGTTGTTTTACCGTGTGTAAATGCAGTTATTGTATACAGGTCAGTTTCAAAACAGGTCATCAAAATAATCGAATGTAGTCACAAAATTGGAGTTGTGGAAGTGGTGGCTCATGGTTAAGGTGTTGGATTACCAACCCGAAGGTTGTGGGTTCGATTCCCAGCTCCGGCAAGCCACCACTGTTGGACCCCTGAGCAAGGCCCTTAACCCCCAATTGCTCAGTTGTATAACAAGGAATATTGTAAGTCGCTCTGGATAAGGGCGTCTGCCAAATGCTGTAAATGTAAATGAGTTGGGCCTCCAGACCTGCAGTGTAAAAGCAGCCATTGTTTAATTCATTAATCAAACCAGTGTGTCGCGTGTTTGAGCGAATCAGAGATGTTTGAGTATGGCCGAGTAGCGGAGGACCGATTCTGAGTATGGCCGAGTAGCGGAGGACCGATTCTGAGTATGGCCGAGTAGCGGAGGAGCTAGTATGCCGAGTAGCGAGGACCGATTCTGAGTATGGCCGAGTAGCGGAGTACTTTGCTTGCTTCTGGAGCCGTTGCTACATGTTTCTCAATCAGAAATACATTTCAGATGTTTCTTATCCCGAGCTCTATTAAACAGTTTATGCTTAACAAAGACCACCTCAGGAGAAACAGCTCATTCGGCTTTACAAGCCAATTTCCATGTGTCTACGTCTGTGTAATAAGAGTTGCTGACACACCGGATTGATCTGCATTCACACACTTGACAGAAAGTCCTGGATTCTTGATGTACTGGTCTAGTTTATTGCCGTTTTATTAAAATTGTGGGCTGTAGTGTAGGTTACAACTCAAAGATGTGTTCGGTCGGAGGCAGACCTGTAGAGATAATTATTTAGGGTAAGTAGAGTAGAGGTAAAGTATGAAGTAGATAAGCAGTCACCTGTATAGGAAGAAGATCTGTTTCATCATCAGGAACTCCTCTTTAATCTCATCTGACCTTAGATAATTAAAAGGGCTCACAAAATATTTCCTGGTAGCCCTTTGAGCAGGTATTCTTTAGGTTTTGGTAGACTAAAATGAATGGACTTTGTTTTATTAATAATTTGTCTTCTTTAGAATAAACTACATTCAAAATATTTTATAATACATGAATAACAATAATATCCAATAATCAAATTAGAAAAATATGTATGTTTTTATCTGATCATGCAGATATTCATGCAGATTTTGACTATTCTCTCCACTGGACATGCGTGTGTCTTTATCAAAGATTCTAGTTTGCTGTGTCTTAGTTTGCTGACGGGACGATGGAGGAGGAATTGGTGTGTGACAGCTCCAGAGCGTCACTGATAAATATCGGGAAGATTCAGTACCGCTGCTGCCTATACACAGTTTGCACGATCCAGGGTTGTGATTGAACTCCACATATATTAATAGGAGCTCCCCGATGCCAGAAAATGGGGCGTGTGTGTTTGTTCTTAATGTTCTTAATATTCAGTTGTTCTGGAAAATCTGGAATGGGGACAGATAAATTAAGATGTTATTGATTGATGGATCAAGCATGTAGAAATGTTTCTCCTCAGCTGATGAAATTCCTCACATCAGTCTGTTTTTGTATGTAGTCTGACTGTATTATGTGTGTTGTTGTGTCTCAGACGTGGCGAGTCAGTGCTCTGTGCAAAACGGTGGCTGTTCTCACCTGTGCCTCCTCTCTCCGGTGAAGCCGTACTACCAGTGTGCCTGTCCCACCGGCGTGCAGCTTCTGGAGGACAACAAGACCTGCAGAGACGGTGAGACTTTATATATATATATATATATATATATATATATATATATATATATATTATATATAGACACACACACACACACACCACACACAAACTCATTGATTTTCTTTCATCATGTCAGCAACTTTGTTTTGCCCCATAATTTATCAGCTAAAAAAGAGCGATTGGCCTCCTCTTATCTCAACTTTTTGTTCATATTGCTGTTTGTGTTTTTATTTAACCAATTAATCGCACATTTTTTACTCTTAATTACAATTAATTGCCAAAATAATTCATTAATTATTAAAAAAGGAACTAACTAGAAAGTAAACTAATGTTAAATCAACCCAAAGAAACTGGATTTAATTTAAACACTATTGTTTATTATAATTAAAAAAACACATTTCTAATAAATCAAGATCTTTAATATTAATCCTTGGCTTGAAATGCATATTTTTTACAGAAACAAAAAAAAACACCTTCATGTTAGGCCTTTATCTTAAATCACATGCTGGTGTTTATAAGTAAACACTGAGTTTAAGAAGTTTATAAATCCGCTCAATGTTTAATTTCCTGTGTGACGTGATTGAAAGAAGACCAAATGAGCGGAAATCCGAACAATCTGGCAACACTGTCAGTCGAACACGTGGTGAGTGAGTGGCGTGCACATCAAACACATGAAATCTCGCACAGGAAGTAAAGAAAAGTCTGTTGCAGTCCACTTATTCCATGACCAGGGGTACATGCTGGAGTCGACCTGTAGTTACTATAGCAACATGGTGCTGTGCTGTGCTGTGCTGTGCTTTTGCTCTGTATGTGTAATATAATGTTATTATAAATACTTATTCCTTGACTTTTATTTCAGGAGCAACAAAGCTGCTTCTCCTGGCACGGCGCACAGACCTGCGTCGCATCTCACTGGACACGCCCGACTTCACCGACATCGTATTGCACGCTGAAGACATCCGGCACGCCATCGCCATCGACTATGACCCTATAGACGGCCACGTCTACTGGACAGACGACGAGGTGCATGCCATCCGCCGCTCTCGGTTAGACGGCAGCGACACGCAGCTGCTCGTCACCTCGCAGGTGAATCACCCCGACGGCATCGCCGTGGACTGGATTGCACGCAACCTCTACTGGACCGATACGGGCACTGATCGCATCGAAGTGACGCGTCTGAACGGAACCATGAGAAAGATCCTTATTTCTGAGGACCTGGACGAGCCGAGAGCTATCGTCCTGGATCCTGTCTCAGGGTGCGTCTCTTTTATTTGAGTACGTTCTGGGCAGTAGAGGACGTCTGCGTGTGAACCTTCACTCAGGAACAGTGTTTACACATGTAGTCGGGGTATATTATTAACTGCAGAGAATTAATTCTTTGCCCAAGAGCAACTTTTCACCTGTAGGGATATCAAGTGTAGTCATCATTTATGAACTGGTGCTCACTCTGTCTCACTCTGTGTCTGTGTCTCTCTATTTCTTTCTCTTTGTGTCTTTGTCTTTATTTTTGTTTCTTTTTTGTCTTCTTGGTTCTCTCCCTCTCCCTTCCTCTGCCTTGTTCTAGCTCTTATCTGTGTTGCTTAGCAACAGTCTCCATGTCTGCATTATGCACCAGGTTATGATGGCTAGCTATAGTGGACAGGGCTCTCTCTCTCTCTTACACACTGTGTGTATGTGTGTGTTTAGTTGACTTGCCCATTGATACTTTTTAAAGCATTACATTACTGCTCAGCTGAAGACATTTATTTGTCTTTCATATTTTTGTCTCACAATTGCATTTATTTAGCTGAAAGCATTTGATGAATCTTTTGATTCAGACTAATTGAATGGTGAATCATACTACAGTTGATTCGACTCCAAGTGGTGCATTTCAGACTAAAGTCATTTTCCTTTGTTAGATTTGTAGTCTGTATCTCCACTGAACCTCTGCATTTCTGACTGTGTCCTTTCTTCACTAGATACATGTACTGGACAGACTGGGGCGAGATCCCGAAGATCGAGCGTGCGACGTTAGACGGAACCGAGCGGTTGGTGATGGTCAACACTTCTCTTGGTTGGCCCAACGGCCTAGCGCTCGATTATGCTGATAGAAAAATCTACTGGGGAGATGCTAAGACCGACAAGATCGAGGTGAGCTGAAGCAGTGTGTGCGCCGGTGATTCATCCAAACACAGAAAACAGGTTTAACTGTAATGGACCTTAATTTTCACATTTTTTTTAAATTCATGTGGGAAATTTGGTGTTCATCAGAAAACCTCTGGGAAAAAGCTTTAAAAGTTACTTAAGTGAAGACTGACCTGGACTTTATAAACTGGGGCTGCGTAAAAATATCAGAACAGTTAACTGACACATACAGACAAGGTCTCCGAAGACAAAATAAGGGCGTCTCCGGATTTGTAGTTGTTTAATTTTATAGTTATTTGTTTTACGATTTTTTTTTATTTTATTTTTTTAAGTGTTGTAATATATCGTGATATGTAGTATCATAACTTCTGTATCATGATGCCTTTGGCGATACACAGCTTTTGTTTGCTGGTTTATATGCTCTCACTTCTGAACCTAATGGTATTTACACTCGAGGTGGTAAACTTGCCGTGCCGCTTTAGCCGAGTGTCACACTGGAGAAGGTAAATAAATAAATGGATACAGTGAAACGCTGTGTATCCAGACACTGGTGTCTAAAGGCAAAGCAGCATTTAGAAGATGCAAATTATTTGTAAATGGAGCAGTTTTATTTCCAGTACTTTGTAGGAAGCTCCTTAGTTTTCTGATAAGAGATGGTGGATGGGCGTGAGATGTGACACAGTTCGAGCAGCAGGGGGTCTTTTGTGTTTTTTTGCCACTGTCTGGCAGCCTGCAGCAGTTCTACCCCCTGCTGAGATCTCGGCCGCTGGCTTTGTCCCAGTAGGGCTTGCAGCGCAGCACAGCGCAGCGAGCCAGCACCAGGAAGATGACGTCGTCCCGTGCCGAGCAAGGCATCAGACTTTCTATTGTGTCTGAGCTCATTATAATTTGTGGGCTGGATCTGGCCTTGAGTTTGGTTTCATCTTCATCTTGAACCGCTCTCCCACTTATACACAAGGCAATTTGAAGCCTGGCAAGGTTTCGCTCTAGCCTCCCACATGAGTTTCAGCCGATTTATTTAACATGGTTAATAGGAAGGCTGTAAATGTTACCCCGGCTGAAAAACAGCCCCGGCTTCTTGAGTTACAAACCCGAGCCGTTCGCCCGGAGCCTGTAATAATGAAATGCAGCTTGGCGTGCTGTAGGTTGCTGCTCCATTTTGTTCATGCCAAATCAAACTAATCCAGGCGATTAGTTTTTGTTCACGCACAGCGGGCTGAATGGAACGGTTGTCCTGCCCCCAAGTGGCCGAGTCTAAATCCTCTAACCTGACACCTCCGAGCCCCACATCACAGCCCTCCCGCTGCTCGGAAATCCGATAGTAAAAGTTTGGCACTTTTGAGAGGTGTCAACAGACTGGCAGCAGACAAAATGGAGGTTTGCCAGACTGCTTAGGCCATTGCCAGATTTCTGCTGCTTCTTATGTCGGTTCACAAAGTTCACATGAGCTGGCATGGCATATAGAGGAAAAAGTTTGGATTTATCATTTATTAGCTAGATAAATTATACTGCTTAATTATGCAGCGCTAGTTAAAAACAGACAAGTAAATATTTCGTAACTTTAGTGTTGGTAATGTAAAAAAAAAATTAAAATTATTTATTTATTTATTTTTGCATTAATGTCTTACACAGAAGTGATAAAATCATACACAACTAATGAAACAACTGCCTGCCAAAGATAGAAATGCAAATTAAACAACAGTATAAAGATAACTAGCATTATTGGTGTTGCAGCAAACCTTTTCGGCGCAGTTATCTGAACCGAGTTCGCCTTTATTGCAGAAACACATCGATGCAGTTTCAGTAGCATGCAGACAAACTGATCATGTGACGCTTCATCAACAGTGCGTCAGGTTAAACGGGTGCGAGTCTGAGGAGAACGCTATACAGTTACTGTCCGTAGTAATTGTTTCCAAGTTTGGCACAAACCCACTCTTTTTTTTGTTTTGTTTGTTTTTTTGTTTGTAGATAATTATTTTTCTATTTTTATTTTGAACACCGTGTGATGCAGAAGAATATTTTTTTTTTTTTTTTTTTTATTAAGATCTTTAGGCTGTATTACTGTTCCTGTCCGGTTTCTTGTTCACAGTGTGAATAAGACCGTGCGACTTTTCTATAGCTGTTGGATTAGAGTGTTAGATTAATGATATAACCAGTCACTGACGCTGCAGATCTCACCGTGGCTTTTGTACCTGCACCGAGGGTCTGAATGGCCGAGTGTATTTGCGGTGTTGGACAGAGAGTGGAGCCTGGACTAGCATGTCTCTGCTCGGAAAGGCGGCGTTTCGCGGCTTTAAGCCCACATCTGGTTCCGATTGCGGCCTCTACTCCATCTGCGGCCTGCACTATTTAGAATAGCCCCAGAATCTGAAACCAACACCGCATTGTGGTCACAACTTCCAAAACCACTGGAGACCTTCTGGCTGATGCCATCGAACTCGGGATGGAAACTCCATTTTATGTGCACGTTCGTAGAGGCAGAAAATGTCATGTGCAGAATGCCAGCTGGCTAACATTTCTTTTTCGGTATACTTTCACATTTTTAGGATAGTTTTATCTAATTTGGATATATTAGGTGCATAGGAACTGAAGGATGCAGATAGTTTTGGTGGGCAGGGATGCTGAAGTGTAGTATTTCTACATTAAAGTTCCGGCAGCGGGATTGGCTTGTGGCGAGAAGCCGCAGAGACGATTTCTGACCTGTAGGCTAACATTTTTGTTCAAACTATAACATCTGATAGGAGACGACTTTATTGGGTTGGATTTGAGGAAGGAAATGAAAAGCTGTTGAGTCAGTTTAAGTCATCCCTGGAATGTTGAGGGTTTGAATAAGAGAAGCAATACGTGAGTTTTATGGACACGTGTTTGGATTAGAGTAGAATAGGTAAACACAGGCTGTGGAATTCAAAGGCGAAGCTTCTTGACACGCACACTCTCTCTGTTGGGTACTGCATGTGCACACTGTTGTGATTCAGAACGGGGAGAATGTGGTGGCCATGTGCACAGCTGCTTGTACGTCTGGACCGGTTGCTGCTCATTAATACAGGGTAGCGGCCTGCTAGAGTTCCTGAGAGCTGTTGTTTGAGTCAGTGCACCTGCACACAGTGTTTATTTATTCACTTGCCGTTAAGAGTCACGCAGGGCCAAAAAAAAAACAAAAAGCCCAACACTCAACTAAACATCTCACTCTAAACATTTCCCTTTTATTTCTGTGTGTCCAACGCAGATGATGAACATGGACGGAACTGGTCGCCGGATCTTGGTGGAAGACAAACTTCCACACATATTCGGTTTCACGCTCTTAGATGACTACGTTTATTGGACAGACTGGCAGCGGCGGAGCATCGAGCGTGTGCACAAGCGAACTGCTGAGCGGGAAGTCATCATCGATCAATTGCCTGACCTCATGGGACTGAAAGCCACCTACGTCCACCAGGCGTTCGGTGAGTGGGACAATCAACCGTTAGAGCTTTACAAAATTACAAACTCGGTCCCTGATCCATGCCGAAGCCCTAAAGGTCTAACGTAACATCCCGACTAGCAGTCTGGAATGAGACTTTCACCGACAGACACATTGTTCTTGATTTTTTTAAGCTCTAATTATAATTGTCTTTTGTTCACAGAAACAAGTATGTGTGTATTAAAGAATTAGTTCTGGTGGGAATGATGGGCTGTTCATAATCACAGGCTGTACAGGGGTCTTTCCAATGCTTATCCTCATGCTGTTGTTTTCTCGTCTCTTTTTCTCAGGCACGAACGAATGCGCCGAGAACAACGGTGGCTGCAGTCATCTGTGTCTGTACAGGCCACAGGGCGTGTCGTGTGCGTGTCCAATCGGCCTAGAGCTCATGGGGGACATGACCACGTGCATCGTACCGGAAGCCTTCCTGCTCTTCTCACGCCACACTGACATCCGTCGTATCTCCCTGGAAACCAACAACAACAACGTGGCCATTCCGCTCACCGGTGTAAAGGAGGCATCAGCGCTCGACTTCGACGTCACCGACAACCGCATCTACTGGACCGACATCACGCTAAAGGTAAGAAGTACCCACACACACGCACACATGCACACAAACTAACACCCGTCTGCTGCTGTTCTTTCAGTCTGAGAAATGCCTAAAGCATTGATTAGTAATGGATTTCCCAGAAATGCCAGTTTGCAACTGAATGATTCAATTCAGTTTTATTTGTTTGACACATGTTACAATAGTGATTGTCACAAAGCAGCTGTACACAAGCGAAGAGATTATTACATGCAAATGAATCAGAAATCAGTTTGTCCCTGATGAGCAAAAGGAAAAACTCCCTGAGACGGATGGCATGGATGCTTCTTCCTCTCTCTTGTGCATTATATTCTCTTTAATCCACCAGCCTCTTCCTCATTCTCAGGCTCTCATACACATAATCATTGGGTTCATCCAAAATCTCACATCCCTACGATATAAACTGGGTATGTAGGGGAAGTCGTTTAAATTGCAGTACTTGAATAGCAGTAAATTTTCTTTTTTTTTTAATATCCATTAATATGTAATGCTCAATTTTTTAATGGAACAGGAATAAATGCATTTAATTTATAATAAAATCTCCACAATAAAACTGGGAGTCACTCCAGAACATGGAGTTTTCTGTTACACACCAACCCGCATCACCCTTATTAAAGCATAGAACAATAACATGGCCCTCGCAGTAAAATAGTGACTGTGGAAATATTAATTACAACTATTTTTTTTTTTTCACTCTACGATATATATATATTTAGATTTTTTCTTTTAGTGACGCTGAATGGCATTAATAAGAAATCCCATGTAGACGTTGTTAAGACAGCCACGGATTTGGCCTCCAGAATGCAGTGGAGCTATAAAACACTCACACAGATTGTCGCACAGATGAGAAAGTGTGAGAACTGTATAGACCTTTGCAATATAAAGTTCTGCTGCACTGGTAGGTTTGGATACAACCCATGTGGTGGTTGAGTCTAGCTGGACCCACCGTCAGTGGGTGGTAAAATGGCATTGTGGGTAATTTGGGAGTCCCCTAATCGAAGTAAAACAGGCTGATGAACCAAAAAAATCAATTTATAACTTTATTACATTTACATTTGTCATTTGGCAGACGTCCTCAACCACAGCAACTTACATTTATCTCTTTGCTCAGAGGCCCCAACAGTGGCACTTACCTATACCCCCCGCCCACACACACACACACACACACTTTTGAAAGCTGTATTTATAAATCTTTTTCTTTGCCACTGTGAATTAATACTATGTCATTTTTCTTCTTGCACTAAATAGACCATTAGTCGAGCGTTCATGAATGGCAGTGCTCTGGAGCATGTGGTCGAGTTTGGTCTGGATTACCCAGAGGGCATGGCGGTGGACTGGCTGGGCAAGAACCTGTACTGGGCAGACACTGGCACCAACCGCATTGAGGTGGCGAAGCTTGATGGGCAGCACCGGCAGGTCCTGGTGTGGAAGGACCTGGACAGTCCACGAGCCCTAGCACTGGACCCTGCTGAAGGGTAAGACACAATTATTATTAAATCAGTTTTAAAAATGACAGATAATCATAAAAATACCAAATATCAGCACAGATAATCAGTCAACCTCAAGTTAATGTAAACGCTGTAGCGTTTTATAGTTACTTCACTTTCATGCGTGTCATTTTCCACATTATTTTAAAAACATTTGATGATTGAAAGAAAAAAAAATAAATAACACCTCCTAAAGCATGACAGAGACGCTGCGACTCTTACTACAGTTAGTCCATTTCTCACTGTTGCGTTGTTTTCTCCAGTTTTATGTACTGGACCGAGTGGGGTGGGAGACCCAAGATCGACCGTGCAGCCATGGACGGAACCGGACGCATCACACTGGTGCCCAACGTGGGTCGCGCTAACGGCCTCACCATTGACTACGCAGAGAGGCGGCTGTACTGGACCGACCTGGACACCACGCTCATAGAATCCTCCAACATGCTCGGTAAGTGCCGTCTTCAGTCACGTTTACCTGCCGTAGAACAGCTCCACCAGAGTATAACTTAGTATATGTTTCATGCTGTGCTGCCGTGCTTTTAATAATGTTTGTGCTTTAATACAATCCTTACACCTCTAACTAAACGGCTATGTATGTCAAAAAACTAGATAAAAAGCTAAAAAGTGCAATAAACCAACAATAAAATTTGAACTTAGTTTAAACTATTTTTGGCGTTAGTGCACATGGTGTGATTGTTTGAGTCGTAGGAACAGACAACAAGTGTCCTCGGTGTGTGTGTGTGTGTAAACACCTGCTGGGGATTTAAAGTGTTTCTGTTGTAAATGCATTTTACACAATTTGTGCAGACTCATTAAAGGTGGAAAACAACGCAACAGGAACATGCTGTAGTCTTTATCTCAACCAATAGCATCTAATTAATGAGTTATTGTGCTACATATTAGGTTTCTATTGGCTCATAAACAAGGGCAAAATTATAAACATTAGCGTTAAACAGGCTCAGCAGCCGTTAACAGGTTCGGGGTCTCGGTTGCGATTTTTAGACACACAAATGGTTTTTTTTTTTAAACCCGGTGTAGCGGTGTATTTTTAAAATAAGTGTTAAGCATGATTTTATTTTTAAAAAATGTCATTAATTCCTGTCTAAGGTCTGGAGCGGGAGGTGATCGCAGATGACTTGCCCCACCCTTTTGGTCTCACGCAATACCAAGACTACATTTACTGGACGGACTGGAGCCAGCGCAGCATCGAGCGTGCTAACAAAACCAGTGGTCAGAACCGCACGCTCATCCAGGGACATCTGGATTATGTCATGGACATCCTGGTGTTCCACTCGTCACGTCAGGGCGGCTGGAACGCCTGCGCCTCTACCAATGGTCACTGCTCACACCTGTGCCTCGCCGTGCCAGTCAGCAGTTATGTGTGTGGCTGCCCGGCGCATTACTCGCTTAACGATGACAACAAGACCTGCAGCGGTGAGCTCTCATATACGCACACACACACACACACACACACACACACATACATGCTTGCTTATATATATGGTTTCACTCAGCATGGAGATGTCAAAATGTGTGTCCAACAGTGCCAAAGCATTCAAGAAAGAGTTATTTAAAGTTCGGTTGGAAGAATGGCTTAAAAGCTTGGTTTAAGTCTGTTGTTAAAAAAACCCCTAAAGCAATTTTAGACCTGATGAACTGGTATATAAGTAAACCAAAGGTGTAGTTATGGTTAGACAAAACTTCCATTTTCATGCTCGCATTGTACAAAATTCATATTTATAGAAACAAGTTTTTTTTTGTTCGTTTTTTATATACACGCTTGTCCTGTTTTTTTATAAATCTGAGCTGAAGTGAAATCGAACACACACACACACACACACACACACACAGGAGCCCTCAGGGTGACTTTCTACTTTCTCTCAAACAAACATTATTTATATTTTTCACCGGTTTTTGAACGACAGCGTTGACTTACGAGTGTCTCAACTAACGAGTTTTTCGAGATACGAATCGTCTCCGCCTTTTTTTTTTTTGCTTTGAGTTACGAGCTAAAATCCGGGTTACGATCCAGCTTTAGACACACAACCGCTTGTTGGTGAACGCCGTAACATCCGCCCAGCGTCCCGTGTATATTTTTCTTATTTAAAAAGGTGTAATAAAAAAAGGCGGGGACCCGAAACAGATTAATGGCATTTTTAGTTCATTTCGATGGGAAAATTGATTTCACATACGAGTAATTTGATTTACGAGCTCCGTCACAGAAGGACTTAAACTCGTAAGTCACGGCACCCCTGTATTACTTTTCACTAGTGAAACATAAAGTTTTAGTTGATTTTGATGCTTGGACACTTAAATAATAAAACTTTGATTGTATGTATTACAAAATCCACAGGGGCCACCAGACCTTTTTTTTTTTGCCGAAATTCCTCAAAGCTCTTAAGCTCTAATCATAAATGATCCGATTTTCTTTTAGTTTTCTGGCTTGAAGTGAAATATAAAACAAGTATTTGCTGATTAGTAATCAAAACCATCACACTGTAAAAATACATTTTTAACTTTTCTGTCCTCACTGGAGCTTCATTATATAAAAGCATCACACACACACACACACACACACACAGGAGACTGTACGTAATGTGCATGTTAAATCTACTGTTTATAAATCCAGATGTGTTTACTTCTTTTATAGTTTTTTGTGCATACACTCTTAAGGCCCAGACTCCCGTTACTCACACACACTTTTTTTGGGTTGGTCTTGATGCCTGTATGAGGCTGCACAAGTTTTAAGTCAGCTCTGAACAGATCATATTATAGAGCGAGGCCTTTCGAGAGGGAAAACTTGCTGTAAGCTTTATAAAGCTCTCGCTCGCTCACAACACTGCCAAGTTGGCAGGCAGCGAGAAACCAAAGCCTAGTTTAAACCGTCCTCCGCTGCCTTGCCATGTCTGACATAGTAAAAACACTCCAGACTCCTGCTGGGACACACTCGGGCGACTCCCGAGGCACAGCGTACTTGTGTCTGTGCCTGGCATCTATTGTAACACACACGGAAACACAAACACCAACACAACCAGTGCCACTATGTGGAAAAGCTTGGACTATTTTGTATACATTTTATCATCTTAAACTGGTCTTAGAAATTCATACACACATGAAAAACCTGACATGGAATTTTAAAAACTTTTTAAGGAAAATAAACTCTTGGTTAAATTTTAGGGTTAGATTAAAATTTCGGTCCGATAAGTGAAGGAAATCTGATAGATAAATTTGACAAAATTTGCTTGCTGAAGAATCATCAATCAGTCTGATCTATCAGAGACTGCAGCCGGTGGTCGCAAGATCGGACAATTTCCTGCTCAGATTTTACTACTAACAAAGTTTTTGTTTTAGTTTTAACTAGAAATAATTTATGAATTTTTTAATAAAAAGTGTGAAGAGTCCGGACTGATGTTTGTTTCATCATCTTAGATTTTCTGGTGCACAGATATAGATATTCTTCTTAAACGCATTGTGTGTGTGTGTGTGTGTGTGTTTCTGGACATTCCGTTCATTCGCAGTCCCGCTTTCAGCTCAGTTCTCCTGACAGGTGATTCATTTAAAACAGAACTTTTAATAACTCCTAACCAGTTTTCCTGGGTTTTTTTGCTGATAAAGTGAACGTTTATGGCGTGTGTGTATATACACTTGATGCAGAATTTCCTATTTCTTTCCTAGTCTAAGTAAATGATTATACTTTAAAGTAGTCTTAATGTTATACCTGTGTTGTAGCGCCGTTGTTCTGTTGTAACATCTCAGTATTTCAGGTGGTGTCAAACATTCCGTTCACAGCCGAAAAAAAGAGTTGCTTTTAAATAATCTCTTTTCTCCTCTGCCTTTTTCAGCACCCACCTCTTTCCTACTGTTCAGCCAGAAGTCAGCTATCAATCGCATGGTAATGGATGAACAGCAGAGCCCTGACATCATCCTGCCCATTCACAGCCTGCGCAACGTGCGAGCCATCGACTACGACCCGCTCGACAAGCAGCTCTACTGGATCGACTCCAAGCAGAACGTCATCCGTCGTGCCCAAGAGGACGGCAACCAGGTAAACACACACACTCGCGCGTGCAGACATACAGCACGCTTTGCAGTTTGTGTGCTCACATGTCTTCCTCCTGTTTATAGAGTATGACCGTGGTGTCCAACACAGTCGGGGGCCACAATCTGGGCTTACAACCGTTTGACCTGAGCATTGACATCTACAGCCGCTTTATTTACTGGACCAGCGAGGTGACTAACGTGATTAACGTGACGCGTCTTGACGGCTCGCGTGTTGGAGTGGTGCTTCGCGGAGAGCACGACAAACCCCGGGCCGTTGTAGTTAACCCCGAGAGAGGGTGAGAGCTGACTTTCATACTGAGCGTTTGGGGTTTTTAAACACTCTTCCTTTAGAAAGTTGTTTTGTTTCATCATTTACAGTAAATCAGTTTTGCTTTGTGTAACAGTTTATAAGCTGTGCTTTATCTCGGACTGCAGTCTTTTTCACAGTGATTTTGAGTTGTTTGTATATTATAACAGTTCATCACTGGTGTTAATGTAAAGCTTCCTGTCACCTTCAGGTACATGTACTTCACCAACCTGCAGGATCGTTCACCGAAGATCGAGCGAGCGGCTCTGGATGGAACTGAGCGAGAGGTGCTGTTCTTCAGTGGCCTGAGCAAACCTGCCGCCCTCGCTGTCGACAACGAGCTGGGCAAACTCTTCTGGGCCGACATGGACCTGCGCCGCATCGAGAGCAGCGATCTGTCTGGTGCGTTGCCAAATCTGTAGATAAACTCTCCTGGCTGGATTCTGTGGAGGTTTTTTTTTACTGTAAATCCATGTGCAAACTCGCACAAACACTGATGTGTGTGAGTTTAAACAGTGTGAGTGAACAGTAGGAAAGGTGTGTGTGTGTGTGTGGGTGTGTGCTCAGAGTCTTTTTCCTTTAGCAGCTCTGTAACATTCGATACAATAAGACGCCTGATTTCCAGATAAGACTGCGGTTTTTGGGTTCGGCATCAGACAAACATCATTATTGTAAAATTGCAGTGTGTTATAATAACAATTATTAAAATGACAAAGGTAAAGAATGAAATATAACAGGCTTTTCAGTTTCAGGAAAATAATCAACAGAATAATATTTAAAGCAGCAGGTCCTAAATACTTTGTCTAATTATTCTATAGTCATTTAATCATTCCCAAAAAAATAAAATTAATTCACTCACTCTGACCGATCGAATCTGATGTGCTTTCCTAAATGAGCAGTAGTGAAATTCTATTATTAGCTCTATTGTCTTAGTTTTACAAACCGCTCTCAATTATAGTACAAGCAAAGAGTACTTCGAGAATGGACTATATATAAATATAATATATGTGTGTAATGTGTAATCGGTTGTACAGGTTCGGTAAATATGCTGTAAACTATAAATAAAAAAGGCACAAACTAAAATAATAGATCAGTCAGGCACTGCTGGACAGCTGCAAAATTACAAAACCTGGCAGAAGGTTTTTTTTTTTTTGTTTAGTTATGTCAGAGACGCGTCAGGACACGTAGCCTGTAACGCCTAGAGATATAATGTGGATCCCAAAGCACCTCGGAATGTAATAAGGTTTTATTACATTATTGGCAAAACAAGATGTCTTCAGAAACGCGTCTCCTGTCCTGTTCACTTCTATGTAATTTTATAAACTTTGTTAGTGGAGACCCATAGATTAAAATGGCAATTGTAAACTGCTCTTCTTCTTGACTGCCTATTGATGATCATGTCACTCCAGACAGATGTTGATATCAGCTGTGGAAAGAGCCCAGGTGATGGTGCATCAGAAAAAGTTTGACCCCCTTATATATCTGCATTAGCAGCTGATGACCGGTGCACCATTTTAACACCAAGTGTAATTCATTTCCACTCTTTCAGCTTTGTGGTTTACAGTTGCCCCCCCCCCCCCAGTGGCGTGTAACAGCAGGTGACGCACAACCTGCAATACAAATTAAATAGTCCCCCCCCACCTGTTGTTCAGCTCTAATTACTTAAGCACAGCATAATTGTTCATAATTATCACAAACCTTCCAGTATACAATTTGCTAACCTGGTTTTCTCCTGAGTGTAGATTACATGAAAGAGGAGAAAATACATGGCGTAACTCGCGGCACAGTGAAACTCCATCCAGCCCTAATGAAGAAACATATAGTGGTGTGTGGAGTCTGTTTTTCCTGCAGCGTGTATGTGTGTTTTCACTCATTTTCTGCTGGAAAGCTTTTTGTGAGGTCTGGCCCCGATTCAGACACATTTTACTCATTATTCTCATCACGCAAAAACGATTTCCCCTCTGCTGTTCCACATCAGATCGTTGCGCAAATGCTCTGCTCTGCCAAAACACCCATAAATCACTTTTCAGTCCAAATATATCCCGTTTCTCTGGCAGTCTTTATAGTACCCCCCCCCCCCCCCCCCGCTCTTGCTGAAGGATTGGTGTAGTTTTTTCCTCAATGCTCACCAATTTCCATTCCTTTTTACTCCTCCCTCCCCCCCTCTCCCCCCACATCTCTCTGGCAGGTGGCAACCGGATTGTGATTGAAGACTCCAACATATTGCAGCCGGTGGGACTGACGGTGTTCGGGAATCACCTCTACTGGATCGATCGGCAGCAGCAAATGATCGAGCGCATCGACAAGACGACCCGTGAGGGGCGCACCAAAATCCAAGCTCGCATTACTGCCCTTACAGACATCCATGCGGTCCACGAGCTTCAGATGGACGAGTACTGTAAGTCGCACGCCTTGCGTAATAGTGTGTGCCAGGCAGGGTTTGTCTTGGTGTGGTTTAGGAGTTTGTCATTTTTGTGTGGGAAGTTTGTCAAAATCACTTTAGAGTGTGTTGACTTTTTTTACCCGTCCTCCTTCACACCGATTTACAGTTAAACCCCCGATCTTGGGTTTAACTTGGGCAGCTAGTGCGTCTCTGAAAAATAGAATCATTCTGCCAAAACGATGCAGGATTTACAGCTCTCCATCTGTGTGTTCCAGATAAACACCCCTGTACTCAAGACAACGGTGGTTGCTCCCACATCTGTATAGTGAAGGGAGATGGTACCACCCGCTGCTCCTGCCCTGTTCACCTGGTCCTTCTGCCAGACGAGCTTTCCTGTGGAGGTAATGCTTTATAAAGGCTTACGTGACATTTTGATCATCTTCAGCAAAAAAATGTCAATAAGTACAGCGCTCGATTACTGTAAATAAATGTTGTGTAGTGTTATTAGTGTGAAAGGTTGTATGTTTTCGAACGTCTCTTCAGAGCCGCCCACGTGTTCGCCGGAACAGTTCTCATGCACCTCAGGAGAGGTGGACTGCATCCCGCGGGCCTGGCGCTGCGACGGCTACGTCGAATGCAAAGACGAAAGTGACGAGCACGACTGCCCCGTCTGCTCAGACGACGAGTTTCAATGTGACAGCAAACAGTGTGTGGACCTCTCTCTGCGCTGCAACGGAGAGATCAACTGCCAGGACCGCTCGGACGAAAACAAGTGTGATGGTATGACTTGGGAAGCTGAACTGTCATATGGAATCAAGTTGCACGATAAGGGGCGACGACAGGAGGTTTCACGCACTGTCTGGTCCACGAACTATGATTTATGTTTTGCGCTAGTTTCGGCAAAAAGGGGGGGGGAAAATGAAAAACCCAAAGCCGTGCTAATATTTGTGGTCTATAATTCCTTCTGAAACTCTCCGCTGCCTTGTATCTTGCTCTCCTATTAGCTGTAGATTAGCACAGCGGTATTTACAATTTGGAACATTTACAGAGTAGGATTTGGAATACAGTGATACTTTGACTTACGAGTGTCCCAACTAACGAGTTTTTGAGATACGGATCGTCTCTTGGACGATTTATTTTTTTTTTGCTTTGAGTAACAGTCACAGTAAACGCCGTAACATCCGTCCAGCATCCCGTGTGTCACTCGATAGCTAGTCAGACATGCACGTTAGCAAGTGGAGTCGTCTGATCTCCAAGGTAAACGCTGTACATTCTACTTAATAAAACCGGTTTATTCCAGTACATCCTATTGTAGTGTTTTTATACAATATTTATTATTTATACGCTTATTTTTATTATTTAAAAACATGTAACAAAAGAATTGTGGCGTTTTTTGAGGAACCCGAAACGGATTAATGGCATTTCAATTTATTTTAATGGGAAAAATTGATTTGTCATACGAGTAATTTGAGTTACGAGCTCCGTCACAGAACCAATTAATAAACTCGTAAGTTAGGACACCGCAGTAATTAGATATTTGCGATATTTAGCCTGCCAGATATTTTACAAACGTAGGTGACGCATAAGGGACTCTCTTATATTGGAGCTTGGATCGTTCATACTGCATGATTGATCACCTGCATGAATGAGCGCACATTTGCCCTCGATTTTAGGCAATTTTTCTGTAAAATCTGTCAGCGACTTCTAACTTTTTGCATAGCTTTAACTATTTTTGTTTCATCTCTTGTGATTTTGGTTGAAGGTTTTAAACTTTAAAGTAATATAAGCGGAGTTCCTGTCTGAATTTAGTTAGCTTAAGCAATAATGCTTTTTTTTTCTCCTCTCTTGCAGTTCATTGCCCTCCGGATCAGTTCACCTGTAACAACGGTCAGTGCATCGGCAAGCACAAGAAATGCGACCATAACACTGACTGCACAGACAACAGTGATGAAATCGGCTGCTGTAAGTTCACGTTTAATATTTTTAAATATTTCAATGGCGTATTTATTGGCTGCTCTGGCTTTAATGTGCTGTATTTGATTTATTTTTGGTACGCAGACCCCACAGAAGAACCTTCCGCACAGCCCACCAACACAATCGGTTCCATCGTTGGTGTTGTGATGACGCTGTTCGTTGTGGGCGCTGTGTATTTTGTGTGCCAGCGTGTGCTGTGCCCACAGATGGTGGGCGACGGTGAGACCATGACCAACGATTTTGTCGTGCACGGCCCGTCCTCTGTCCCGTTAGGCTACGTGCCGCATCCGAGCTCCCTGTCCGGTTCTCTTCCTGGTGAGACTGACAAGCCGCTTCGCTGCACATCAACACACACACTGAGAATTTCCACTTTACTTAATGCTGCGTTTTTTTTGTTTGTTTTGTTTGTTTGGTTTTTTTTCGCAGGCATGTCTCGTGGAAAGTCTGTGATTGGTTCATTGAGCATCATGGGTGGAAGCAGCGGACCGCCGTACGATCGTGCTCACGTGACCGGCGCTTCCTCCAGCAGCTCGTCCAGCACTAAGGGCACTTACTTTCCTCCTGTAAGCAAATAAAGCAGCCAAACTTTTTAAAATAAACTATAAATCGTTGCAGCAGTCACCAATGCGTCGTATAGACTAGTGCCTTTTTATTACTTTACTGCTTTATACATTTTAGAGAAAACAGTCGAGACGGATACAGACTGTGTGTCATACAAGACTTCAGACTAGTTAATAATTACTTTTTAAAATGTTGCCACACAAAAAAAAATGTTTCAAGGTGTAATTTTTTTTTTTTTATTCCCGTTTGTTTCTCCACTCAGATCCTGAACCCTCCTCCTTCTCCAGCTACAGTGCGCTCTCAGTACACAATGGAGTTTGGCTACTCGTCCAACAGTCCCTCCACACACCGCTCATACAGGTAAGGACCAAACACGACATCATTCTCTTATTGCATCATCATTTATTTAAGCCTTCTAATTTTAAAGGAATAACGAATGCCTGAACGGCTTGAATAAACTAATGAATCCACCCTGAGCATCGTGAAGAAACAGTTCCAGTGAAATGTATATGGTGTAATTACCTGTACACACAGCAGACACACGTGATTTCCTCACCGCTGCTTTATTTGACCTGCAGTATTTAGATCAGCTCTTCTTCTCTTGTGTATCAGAACTAGCTTTGAGATCCTCATCCTCATTTGGATATCCAGACAGACCCAGAATAAACCGACTCTGCTTCAGTAACCTGATTCCTCTGTCTGTTTCCTGGTTTTTACAGCTACAGACCCTACAGCTACCGACACTTTGCTCCTCCAACCACGCCGTGTAGCACAGATGTCTGTGACAGTGACTACACGCCAGGCCGCAGAGCACAACCCGTCTCTTCCAGCATCATGGCCAAGGGCTACGCGAGTGACGCCAACTACGACTCGGAGCCGTTCCCGCCTCCGCCCACGCCCACGCCACGCAGCCAGTGACCTGTCGGCGGAGGAGAACTGCGAAAGCTGCCCGCCTTCGCCGTACACAGAGCGTAGCTATTCGCAGCATCTCTACCCTCCACCTCCCTCACCCTGCACCGACTCGTCCTGAGCCCCACCAATCACCGCCCCTAGCCCCGCCCCCAACCCCATCCTGCCCCACCCTGCCATCTCAACCGGTGTAAATAGCATTTGTGCATAGAATGACTTTTTTTTAAAATAAAGAAGAGTGACTGATGTGTATGTTGTTCTGTTAAAGAACAAAAAAAGTTTTTGGGGGGGGAAAAAGACACTTTGGTGTGCAGGGTGGCGGATACTTGTTTTAAAAAAAAAAAAAAAAAAGAAAAGAAAGCATATTTATATATTTTCTATACAGCGTTTATTGGTTATGCCATAGAGCTTTGTATTGCTTAAAAATTGTACATTTTTTTTAAAAAGAAAGTTTTATTAAATTCACACAGACGTATTGCCTTAATCCTGGAGCGCGTAATCAGGCTTCCTGTTAGGAGGCTGGAGCGCTCAGTGGAAACGCGGGGAGAGGACTGCAGATTGTCCACTTTTTCTGATGCCAAAAAAAGGAAATACAATGCAACAAAGCAGAGAGAATGGATGGAGACAGAGAATGGGGGCCTCCTTGTGGTTGTCACTGGGATAACACCAGTCTGCTCAGTGCAGTGGGGCCATTTTGTCTGAAGCTCAACCACTAAATCTTTAGATCATCTACTAGAAGGTTTTGCTTCTGGTAACTCTATTTTGTGTTGTATTTTGGTTTGACACAGTGCAGTTCTACTGGGAAGAGAAACGGTAACAGATATGTAGCAATAAGATGACGGCTGGTCAGACAGATGATGTGATGGGCTTCAGATTTAATCATAAATAAGAAGAACCAACAACTTCTTTATTGCTCCAGCGAGTCTAAACCGAGATCCAGGAAAAGCAGATGAGGAAACACCACCTAAAGTCTTGAGCAAATAACCAAAATCTTCATCTTTTGTGTCAAATTCCTTTTTTGTTTGGGTGTTTTTTTTGGGTCGCTTTTTCATATCCATCTGCATTACGTCCCCATCAGACAGTCACAACATGGACCACCTTTCTTCTGTCCTTTCTCCTGTCCGTCTCCTCACCAGCCATCAGCACTGTCTATCCCTTCAGGGATGTATGTATTCAGATACTCAGTATAAAGGTTCAGTACACAATCATGGCCGGGTTTATCGGGCCTGAGCAGCTGTCTTCTTTTTTGTTTTTGTTTTTTTAGAAAGCTCTTTTAAATCATTTTGTCTCTCATGCTTTTTAAATCTCCCAGTGCCCATAAAGTGTCGAGATATTTTTGTACCACCTATTGTATAGATACCATATTTATAAGCTATAATAAGGAAGAAAAGTTGTACATCTCTCCAGGATATCCTTGCAGTGCAGTATGATTTCTATATATGCTTTGTTCTATTTTTATATAAAAATTGTATGATGATAAAAATACAGTGACAATCCAAGCCAAACATCAGAAGCTGAAAAGTGACTTGTGTTTAAAAAAAAAAAAAAAAAAAAAAAAAAAAAAGTCAGTGTGTTCCAGAGAGTTTTATCAGTTATTTTGGATCGAATAAGGGACAGTGTACCAGCACAGAGATTTAACTTTGGTTTTTAGAGACTTTTCATGACCTCTTTATAAGCAGCTGTTTGGAATGATAGAGAGAAAGACACAAGAAGAATCACACACCTCCAGGTAGACAATCAGCCTGATGCTCTGCTCATCAATTCTTTTTAACACCCTGTCCAAAAAACCCCCTCGCTGCCTGTGAGGACACTGTACAGTTCCAGTCACGCTGCTGCCTTGTTCTCCTCTGCACAAAACCCACTGCATCAGCCACTGTGATGGATCTTATCATCCAGTACAATCAGATACATATCCAGTTATGTTCTCATACACACACACACACACCACACACACGTATGTTTGTCCTGTTGTTAAGCAAGGGCTCATGGGTAGTCCTTTTTCTCACTGTATCAGTCATTCAATGACCAGCATCATCGTCTGGCAACATTCTCAGTCTCCTACTGCACTTTAGGGTACCTCAACTTAGTTACCGGTACGACAGCGCGCAAACCCGAAACCTGCGCGACTTCAAGTTTTCAGCGAATCAGCATTTTATTAGATATTGTAGTTTTCTTGGTTGTAGCAATGTTTCATTTACAAAAAAAAACTACATGAAAGTGTCTACCAAAGGTATGAAACTCATCAGGATCAGGCCTTACTGATATCTGAAAATAAGAGAGAGAGAGAGAGAGAGAGATACACGATAGAGTTGAAGAGTATAAATGTCTAGTGGACGTATGGAATGGTGGAGGGGAAAACATTAAGCACTTTGTCTCCTGCGTGTCGGATCATAGCAGAGAGGTGAGCTGGAGGGTGAAGAACAGTAGGGCCTGATGATCCAACACTATTTTCTTGTCATTTGTTTCTTTTTGGTTGTTCTATGTTTTGTTCTTTAATACCACAGTGCTTTGCAGGGGTATTCCAAGGTGACCAACATTTGGTTAGTAATAAATCATGTATTTCGTTATTCCACTAACTCGACTATTTTGTACATTGATGGCTTTACATGTAAACATTGTATAAATGAACATGTACAGCTCACTCAGTAAACTACTATAAGCTGTTGTAACTAAGGAAATGTTGATTTTTTTTTTTTTTTTTTTTTTTTTTTTTTTAATAAAATTGAGTGAAGTTTAAAGATAAAGATTTTGTTTTTTCACAACAATGATACTGATTTAATACGGAAAATTGTGGGTTTGATTCCCAGCACTACCAAGCTGCCACTGCTGGACTCTTGAGCGAGGCCCTTAACAGATGTATAAAAAAAAAAAAAGATAATTTGCATCATTCATTCATTCATTCATTCATCTTCTCTACCCGCTTATTCCCTAAATCAGGATCACAGGGATCTGCGGAAGTGGTAGTGCAGTGGTGACGGGGTTAAACTGTGGATTGTGGGTAAGACTGAAGTTTAAACCCTAACCGGATCCGGCGTCCCAACAAAACCAGAAAAGGGCCGAGGCGGCGGGGAAGTAACTCCATTTTTAAATCAGTTAATTTCACACTCGTATTAAACTGTGAAATAAGAATAGATGTAAACATTTTCTTTTCTTCCGGATGATTTCTGGAACAGGGATTAGATCACGCTGTGTTTTTTTTGTTTTTTTTGTGTGTTTCTGTGATCAACCCCAGTCGGTCTCCGCGCCCTGGAGAAGCTCCTCAACCTGAAATTCCAGCTGGATTGAGTTTCGTTCTTGTCACAGCATGACATCAGTTCAACATGGCGGCTCACGGTGTCGAAAGCAGGCTAATGTTTATATGAGTTATAAAGTATGTGCAGGTCTAAACCTCAAATTTAATGAACCTATAAACCTTCACTGTTTAACCTAAAACAGTAACTTTACACATCACGGTTTGGGTTTTCAGAATGTGTGAAATGTTCATCACTTCCTGTCTCTCGTAAAGTTTAGGAGACTCTCGCTAACAACAAAAATGGACAGATAGGAATCCATGATGGGAAAACCTAAAATACACAATTTCTGTCGTTATCAATATTTTAATAACCGTTTTATATAGTGTGTGTGTGTGTGTGTGTGTAACGAGCGAGGCCCTTAACCCCCGAATGCTCAGTTCTATAAAAGAGATAAATGTAAGTCGCTTCTGGATAAGAACGTCTACCAAATGCTGTAAATGTAGGTGAGTTTTTTTTCTTAAGTAGACTACTGCAACTCGCTCCTGGAAGGCCTCCTCTACCTCTGAGTACAATTCGTCCTCTGCAGATGATTCAGAATGCAGCTGCACGTGTTGTTTTTAACCTACCAAAGTTCTCACACACCACTCCACTGCTGCGCTCCCTCCATTGGCTCCCAGTAGCTGCACGCATCAGATTCAAAACACAGATGCTTGCATACAAAGCCAGAAATGGAGCTGCACCCTCCTACCTACAAACACTCATCACTCCTCGCATCGCACCACACCGGCGTTCCCTCAGATCCACAAGTACTGCTCGGCTTGTTCCACCATCCCCTAGGACACAGGGTAGGTCTGCCTCAAGACTTTTCCCTGTTCTGACACCAAGATGGTGGAATGAACTTCCCATCGATGTCAGAACAGCAGAGACACCGACTGTCTTCAAGAGACGTTTGCAAACTCATCTCTTTCTTAAAAACCTTCCCACAAACGAACCCTTACTCTTTTCAACAGGTTTTTGTTGTTGTTGTTACAAAACACCAAACAAAACACAACAGACAAACACGATTAGTGAACTATTGTATCAGTATTGATCTGTTTTAATGATGGGACTTCTTGTACGTCGCTCACGTCTGCTAAGTGCTGTAAATGTACACACACACACACACATACACACTTTGATCTCACTATTGGTCCAAGATCAGAGTTAAGTAACAAACCCACACCCTAATACTGATCTAATATAGAAGATCATGGGTTCAATTCCCCCCAGCACCACCAAACTGCCACTGCTGGGCCCCTGAGCGAGACCTTTAACTTCTCAGATGGATTTTAAAAAATGAGATATTTAGTCGCTCTGGATAATTGCCAAAGCAAAAATTAGTGGAAGTGGTAGCTCTGTGGTTCAGGTGTTGGACTGGTGATGAGAAGATTGTGGGTTCAATTTCCAGCACCACTATGTTTTCTCTGCTGGGCACTTGAAGAAGTCCATTGATCCTCAACTTAATCATCAGTTGTACATTCGAAAGAAATGTAAGTGTCTTTGGATAAGAAACCACTTAAACTATCGAACCCACTAAAACCACTAAAACTATCAAAACCATCAAAACCACTAAAACTATCAAAACCATTAAAACCACTAAAACTATCAAAACCATCAAAACCACTAAAACCCATGAAAAGCACACAGGTGGGGGTTGTAGTAATGTAGTAATGTGTGTGTATATATATAAGAATACTATTAGTAGTAATAAGTGTGTGTGTGTGTGTGTGTGTGTGTATACAGTCAAGCCCAAAATTATTCATACCCCTGGCAAATTCTGACATAAAGTTACCAGCAGGTTTATTTTGGACCGGAAATGACACAGGCGTCTCCCAAAAGATAATAAGACGATGTACAAAAGGCGGCATTGTGGAAAAAATATTTCTCAGCTTTTATTTACATTTGAAGAAAAAGTGGCGTCCAAAATGATTCATCCTCTTTGCAAACCGTCCCAGTCTATGGAAAAAAATCCAAAGTTCTATATCATTCCGAAAAGTCCAAGCTGTTCTAAAGCATCCTAATTCCCCTGATTCATTGGGAACAGCTGTTTTAATCATCTCAACAGGTGAGAAACAGAAGCTCTCCGCTGTTGGTTTGTGGACAGTCATGATACAAAAATACAAAAAGTATTGTTAAAAAATACAAGATGTTCCACACTGTGAAAAATCGCGGAGGATGAGGTCAGAAGCCAAAGGTGACCCCTGTGCTGGCCAGGAGGATAGTGAGAGAGGGGAAAAAAGAATCCAACTATCACCACCAAGGCCATCCTGATGAATCTGGGCTCTGCTGGTGGCAACATCTCAAGGCAGACAGTCCAACTGCACACCGCTGGTTTCCACGGATGCAGACCAAGGAGGACACCTTGGCGTAAAAAAGGAGAAGCCTTCAACCCCTCCATCCATCCCCACTGTCAAACATGGTGGTGGGAACCTGTTTTGGAGGTGTTTTTCAGCCGGTGGACCAGGGAACCTAATCACAGTAGCAATACATCACAATTCTCAACAACAACATCAGGCGGTCTTCAGAGAAACTTGGCCTTGGGCACCAGTGGACATTTCAGCATGACAACGACTCAAAACACACAGCAAAAGTGGTAAAGAAATGGTTAGAAGACTATAGACATGAACGTTCTGCAGTGGCCCAGCCAGAGTCCTGACTGAGCTACAGATCAGGGTGATGGCAAGGAGACCCTCCAACCTGAAAGAGTTGGAGATCATCGCTAAAGATGAATGGGCAGAAATGCCAGTGGACACATGCAAAAAGCTGGTCAGTGATTATAGGAAGTGGTTGATTGCTGTAATAGCCAATAAAGGCTTTTCTATTGATTATCGAGAAGCGGATGAATAATTTTGGACGCCACTTTTTGTTCAAATGTAAATAAAAGCTGAAAAATATTTTTATGCTGTAATGCTGCACATCCGGTCCAAAAAAAACTTGCTGGTTGAATAAAAGTAACATAAGTAACATAAAAGAATAAAAGTATATATATATATATATATATATATATATATATAGTAGTAATAACTAAATAGTCTGTTGTTAATGTTAAATCCTGTAAAACTGTTTTTTATTTATTTATAATGTTTGTGGTTATATCCGCAGAGCAGAGTGTAGTTTTATTTCAGTCCAGTAGAGGGCGCGATAGTTTTGTGTGTCATTATTTCCCACAGATCAGTTCGGCTGTTTGTTCTTCGCTTATTCGTGTTTTTTTGTTTATAATATTTTATATATGCATACAAATAATTCCAGAATTTAACGAACTAAAGGGAAGTGTGTGTGTGTGTGTGTGTGTGTGTGTGTGTGTGTTCGTGTGTTCTGTTCTGTTCAGTTTAATACACTCCATTTTCACACTGATGATGGAAACACTGTGTTGGTTGTGTGTTTGTGTGTTTATTCTTTGGGGAAAAATGTTAAGTCTGTCTGATGAATGATGTTCATGGATTCAGTGTCTCATTGTCTCTCATTGTCTCACTCTCTCAGTGTCTTAGTCCCTTCCTGTCGTCTTCTCTTTCCACAGACATTGAGCAGCAGACCGACGCGGCACCAACGCACAGTCCCGGCAGCGTCCAGCGGTCCGTCCGTGATACCAACACTGGGAGGAGAAGTGTGTGTGTGTGTGTGTGTGTGTGTGTGTGTGTGTGTGTGTGAGAGAGCAGAGCCTGGAATCACCCCCCGTCCTATTGTTAGATATGATGTGATGGGGGGTGAATAAGGGGTGTGTGTGTGTGTGTGTGTGTGTGTGTGTGTGTGTGTGTGGTGGGAGGATGGGGGGGGTGCAGTGCTGTTGCTAGGTAACTGCGGTAGCGGATTGGCGGTGTGTCCAATCAGCTGCTCAGGATTCACACGGAAAATCTTACAGAAGACAAACAGTGTTATTGGAATTGCTGCAGTTTCTGGCTGAAAAACTGTTTTATTTATTTAGTTTATTTATTTTGTTGTTTGTGAGTGTTAAAAAATTTAATGTTAAGGCACCTCAATTATTATTATTATTATTCATCCATCCGTTCATTCTAAACCCGCTCCTAAACCCGCTCCTAAACCCGCTCCAATTCATGCTTATAGATATTATAGATTTAATCAGAAACAGACACTTTTATAATAATTCTAGGGGCCCACACACAGTTTGGGGGCCCCAGAGATCTGTTATATTAGTAGTAACTGTATTAACAGTCAGTTAATAACATTAACATAGTATGTTTAGTGTGTATAGTATAGTATTTCCGGTCTGACTTCCCAATAGGGTGGGAATCTGTCCAATCTGGCAACCCTGTCTGCAGTCCCCTGCGCTCAGAAAGCAGGTGAGTCTCAGATAGGCTGATTGATTGATTGATTGATTAACCAGGAAATGAACTTTATCAGATCTTTTTTATCGGGATTCATTTATTTATCAGAGCAATAAAAATGATGTCATTTTCACCCATAAAGACTAATAAAAGATCATTTATTCCTGTTTCTACAGTATTTGTGTCAGTTTGCTGTTCTAAACTGTTCTAGAAGAACTGAACTCGTCTTTTTTAATGGATTCACAGAACCGTTCTCAGTTGAGTTGCAGTACAAATAGAGTCGACTTTAAAGTTATAAACTGTGAAAGTGGCCGATTGAGTTTTAATGAAGTTTTAATCATTAATTAATATCTGAGCTTCATGTCCACCACCAGAGCACTGATCTTAGTCACTCATTACAGAAAGGAGACTCCAGATTTTAACCGGGTTAAAGATGAATTAATAAGATGAACTTTAACCCAAACACATCACGCTCAGTGTGTGGACTCTACGCTGTAGGCTGTGGAACGTGTCTCCAGCATCACCATCACTTCCACTCTTCAGCATGTGATCAGAACTGCTGTTGGTTTACAGGAAATAAACACACTACAGCACGTGTACAGCACAGACTGCATGTGTTGAGTACCACCAGTTTAGGGTTATTTTAACTGTCATGCAACTAAATTCCACCATCAACATCAAGGAACTTGTAAAACGGCAGGCGTTGGAAGGAAAAGGCACATCATCCTCTAATCTCCACGGGTCGTTCACACGCTTCAGGCAGCTCCTCTACACTTCTGTTATTTTCCACCACCAGAACACAGAAAAAAAAAACCTCCTATACTGTAAGTTAGACGACTAAAGAAGCTGCTGATTCTTCCAGTTTTCCCTGGAGGATGAAAAACATCATTAATCACTAATTATGAAGAAATAATCGTCTTCACAGCTTCTTCTGTTGGCATATAAACACTGCTTTCTGTGACCTGAACAACAAAAATGAACACAAACACAACAATTTATTTTGGGGCTCTTTGGTAAATGTGCAAAGACGTGTAGGTGGCGCTGTTCTGGGGTGTGTGTATGTGTTGAGATGGTGTGTTTATGTGTTTTAATCTGTAATGATCAGGTGGTACCGTGTGCTTTGGAGAGGAGGATGAGATCTAAAGAACAGGAAGAGCCGGACTCGGGGCTCAGTGTGTCCACAATCCCGACGGGAGTTTAATACTTAATGACAGCCAAACAAACTGCATTTCTGTCCTATAATATTCAGCTGTAATTTATTCATTATAGCAGAAATAATAATAATAATAATAAGTAACTTTACAGCTAAAAACTTATGGACACCTGACCATCACACTGATTGGGTCATGTGACTGTGTGGGTCATGTGACTGTGTGGATTTGTGTTCATTCAGGTCCAATAGTATGAGTGAGATCAGACACTGATGATGTAATAGTGAGGAGGTCTGGGGTTCAGTCGGGGTTCCAGTTCATCCCAAAGGTGTTCAGTTTAAAGGGGTGGAGTCAGAATCAGGACTCTGTACAGGACATGAGAGTTCTTCTCCTCCAATCAGAACACAGCATGTCTTCATGGAGATCAGGGGGTTTGTGCACAGGGACGTTGATGTTCTAGACAACTGTGTGTTTTAGACTTTGAGAAAGAACTTCATGTGTGTGATGGTCAAGGGTGCACATACTTTTGCTTGTACTGTGTAAAATGGGTTGAATTATTTTTCCAAATTATGAATTCTGCAAAATGTGTTGAAGGAGAAGTTTATCGATGCAACGCCCCTGAAAGCTACTTGGATTTGATTGGATGTGATAAACAGATGTTTTGAAACAACTGTATGACCCACAAACAATTCGAATCACATGGCGTCTGATATCCAACTTGTGTTTTTACACTGATGTGGAATGGAGTGAGATATTTTCCCAACTGAAGACATGAATGAGGTCTTCATCTGGTGTAGATGTTCTTATCTAAAAGCTTCTGTTGACCGATGAGCCAAACTTGTTTTGCTGAAGATTTTAATTTAAACCAGATTTTCGTTGTTGAAGTTCAGTGATTTTTGACGTGTGTTGAAGTAAAATGGAGTTTGTCCCATTGTGTGTTTGTGTAGTTCCCCTTCGATAAAGCCAGCTTTGTGTTATTAAATCACTAATACGACTCTGCGGCTTTGGCTTCCTGTCACAGCGCCATCTGCAGTGCAGCCGACTGAGAACGACGCCAGAACGTGACGCCAAATGAGAAGATTTCCAGTCATTATGAAACGTTGGTGCTGTTTTACAATCTCTGCAACTTGAAACGTTTTTAGTTTGACAGTAAAATAATCTGATCTGATCTCTTTACCAGCGTTTGCTTAAACAACCCACCGTTTACACAAGTCATAACCGCTGTCCTTCTCCGCCTCCACCTCCACCTCCACCACCCGAACCTCAGTCCCACATGTCATTCGGCTGAAGCTGAGCTCACACTGTGTGATTTTTAATAGTCTGTGACTGAAACCATCCCCATGTCACACTGTAGGATCTTCAGCTGTCGCCATTTCAGACTGCACGACAGTTAAACAAAAAAAGGGACGGACAGACGAGGACCCGTCCAGGGTTCTGGGAAACATTCGGGAACCTGTATTTAATTCTCTTATTAAATGATCGCTAGCAGCAAATTCATTCATTTTAAGCATCGATTCTGCCTATAACACGTCTGAATAAGTTTCTCTTCTGGCTTCACTGTCCTAATAACTCGTTTCGACATTTTCCCAGAGGTGCTTTAAAGTTGTCTAATTGCATCATCCAGTTTGGCGCCTCCTATTGGTTCTTTGTTCGACGGTCATTAAAGAAAACGGTTAGGATTTCAAAACTCGTCTCACATAAAACAATTCCGGCTTAACACACACTTTTAATCTTTAAAAAGTGAAGAGACGAACGTTGATCTTCTGACATGAGAGAAAAGAATCTCGTAACAAACGTTTAAATCTTACCGCCGTAAATAGGAGCAAAATAAGACCTGAGATTTTAATCATGAAAAGCTACACACATACGTAAAGGCAAGAAAAAAAATCAACAATGAAAGATAGATAGGGAGAGAGATGGAAAGAGAGAGAGAGAGAGAGAGAGAGATGGAAAGAGAGAGAGAGAGAGAGAGAGAGAGAGAAGCCCTTAATTTGGATTCTTGAGGTACTGTATAGTTGCTACGTAGACACCCTTCGTCAGAGCATGCAGAAAAAATATCTTCAATCCGCTTCAGCTTCATTCCTGCTTCAGTTCCCGGGCTTAAGATTCAGTTCTGGAGTCAGACACACACATCGGATCAATGACAATATCGATAAAAATGGTAATCAATACTGATCCACTGACGAACGACAGGCTCAGCTTAAAAGAAACACACACACACACACACACACAAAAAAAAGATAGAGAAGGAAAGAGTTGTGTGTTCACTCGTGGATAATCAGTGAAAGGGAGCTGCATTCCGTGAACATTATTATTATTATTACCTGCAAAAGTCATCTAGATGATACAAAAATATTCTTGGTCAGTGGGGAAAAGCCTCTGAAGCACCACTACTTTATAGTCCATGAAAGCACTTAGCAGATTTTGTGTTGGAAAATTCCAGAAATGTTTTCTTCGGATGCAGTTTGAGGGTGAGATTTAGTTTTTTTAGGACACCTCAATGACTTCCATGCTTCCTGAGAAACTGGACTGGCTGCCCACTTTCCCTAGTTCCTCTCTGGAGCGACTCTCAGTCATACCGTCTCCGAACTCCATCTGGCAGCTCCCCCGCTTCAGCTGCTTCTCGAAACTGCTCTCTTCGTGCCAGCTACGACGCGAGTCTCCACGTTCACTGCTCCTCTGTCTGCTGCGTCTCCTCACTGCCTCCAAACCCTGACTACAGCTGTACGTTGCAGTAAAACTGCTCTGTGCACCTCTGGCTCCTCCGCTGCCCCCGTTACTGAAAATGGCTGAGGTGGAGTAGAAGCGCGCTGACTCGGACGAAAGGTACCAGCCACCGGTGACAGGCGCCAGAAGGATGTCGGAGTGCCAGCCTTTCAGAGCGCCTAACCCGGTTTTGGCTAACTGCTGCTGTGAGCGCGACAGGCCGAGTAGAAAGCTGGCAGCACTCGCAGTTTCCTCCACGCTGCCGCTCCTCTGCAAAGGCTGGGGGCAGACCGGTGGAGGAGGGGGTTTCAAGGTTGCAGAATGGGGCTTAGTGGGTTGGTTGGGGTTGCTAGGGTGACTGGATTTGGTGGAGGTTATGGACTTGTGACCTGTAGCTGAGGGACCTTCGGCTTGCTCCTTGTCGGGGCTCTGTTCCGGAGTGGACTGCTCTGAAACTTCCTCCACAGGGGAGAACTGGCAGGGCTTAACCGAGGAATCTTTAAACGGGGACGGTTTGTAGTAGTCTGGATTTTCTCCATTGCCAAACGTGCGTAACGGAGCTCCGCTGCTCGGCTCTCCGTACGACTTGATGTCCAAGGAAAAGGAGCGTTTCAGGCGCATGCTCTCCTCCATTTCTTCACTCAGCTGCAGACTGCACAGCGCCTGAGCTAGAAGCTGATCTTCAGCAACCCCAGCCAGAACACAGGGCAGGGTCAGAGGCTCTAACGGCGCCAGGGCAGATCTCTCCACCCCGCGCCCGCTGGATGAGCAAGGGGCACAACACTCGCTCTCTTGCCCGGGACTCAGTTTGTTGGCCGGTTCTGCCAGCACTGGTTTTCCTTTAGTTACCACTTCACTAGGGGACTTGATTTTCTTTTCAAAATCCAGCAGTTGGCCCAAGAAGTTAAAGTTGGGCGAGATGGTCGGCCTCTTTTCCTTCACAAACCTAGAAAAGACAAGGAACTAGATAATTATTTTATTAGTCACAGTTACCCACAGAAGCCGTGGTGCTTGCTCTGTGGTTACCTAACATTTATAGGGTTCTGAACATTGGACTATACCTGTAGGCTTCATCTAACGACATGTCCATCCTCTTCATGATGTAGGCAATGGCGATCGTGGCCGACCTAGAAATTCCCGCCAGACAGTGGACCAGAACTCTGGCATTACAAGCTTTTGCTTTTTCTGGAGAAGAAAGAGAAAGTAAACAAACACCTGCTAGCAAAAACCTAAAGCTGCTTTAGCGTATCCAAATAAAAGCTATTTCTGAAGTGAAAGTAATGCAATAAGTCAAAAATCCCGTGAAATTTGACAACAGCCTTTGTTTCCTAGTAGCCAAAGCTGGTGGTTAAACCTGACCAGACAAAACCACAAAGGCAAATCAGTTTAAAGACTTCCTGTCAGCTGACCTATGAACTCCACAGATTTGTCCAGCCACGGCAGGATCTTCTCACAAAAGCTGTCGTTGACAGGAACACGCAGGAAGTGTGACTCTGGGATGAAGTCGGGTTTGGGACAGGTGTTACTGGCATTGAGGACATACGCTATGTCGTTCTGCTGCATCAGCTCCTGTAATGGGAAGAAGACGGTGTGTGTGTGTGTGTGTGTAAGACTGTGTCAATGCTCAGGTTCACATCTTTCTCTGATAACAATGTGACTTACAATCTGCGGAACTGTCTAAAGGTTGTCTGTGAACAGTTTTAATTTAAATATATATATATATAAAATACAAATAATAAAAAAATAAAATTTGCTAAACTAGCAACTAACTAAAATCCACCTGAGCTGAGTTTTGGTCGTGCTTTAGAGACTGTAGCTCACCCTGTTAAGGACGTCCCTCTGACAGCCCAGATAAAGATGGGGCAGGATGCGTGTAGGACCGCTGCTGTTGAGTGGAAGACACGGCTGGGAGATACAGGAGGGCACCAGCATAGACTTTCCCTCACACAGACCCGGGAACAGGTTAGAGAACTCCACAAACCCGCCTGCATCACAAACAATTACAGAAAATACACTCGGTTAAGCAACCGACCAATCAGATGCTCTTGTAGGATTTTCACACACAACAATATTTAGAGATTTTATTTAAAAGAGTGATGATCTGAGCTCACAGGACGTCTACAGTAACTCAAACAAACCCTGAACATACACTGAGAACCTGAACACACACCGAGGACCTAAACATACACTGAGAACCTGAACACACACCGAGGACCTAAACATACACTGAGAACCTGAACACACACTGAGGACCTAAACATACACTGAGAACCTGAACACACACTGAGACCTAAACATATACTGACCTGAACACACACTGAAGGACCTAAACATATACTGACTGAACACACACTGAGAGACCTGAGAACCTGAACACACACTGAAGTAACATGACCCTGAGAAACACACTGATACTGACAACACTGAACACACACTGAGGACCTAAACCTAAACATATACTGAGAACCTGAACACACACTGAGGACCTAAACATACACTGAGAACCTGAACACACACTGAGGACCTAAACATACTGACCCACATGATAACCTGAGAACCTGAACCTACACACTGAGAACACACACTGACCACTTAAACATATACTGAGAACCTGAACACACACTGAGGACCTAAACATACCTGAACACCACACTGAGAACCTGAACACACACTGAGGACCTAAACACACACTGAGAACCTGAACACACACTGAGGACCTAAACATATACTGAGAACCTGAACACACACTGAGGACCTAAACACACACTAAGAACCTGAACACACACTGAGGACCTAAACATACACTGAGAACCTGAACATACCCACTCTTGCTCCCTTGTGCCCCTCAGAATGAAGACAATCCTGATGATTTGAGTTGCTCACACACACACACACACACACACATACAGTGTAACCACATAATTCCTCTTATCTGTTTTTCACCCAAATGAGGACGGGTTCTCTGTTGAGTCTGGTTCCTCTCAAGGTTTTTTTTCTATTCAGTCTCAGGGAGTTTTTCCTTTGCCACCGTCGCCCCCAGCTGTCTCATCAGGGACAAACAGATTTCTGTCTCATTGTCATCTTATCATTTCTGTGATTGTGTAAAGCCGCTTTGTGACAATCACCAGTGTAAAAAACGGCAAACAAATAAAACTGTATGAAATTAAATTTCAGCAAGCGGCGAGCACAGAATTGGTGGTCTAACCTTTCGGTTAATGCTGGGATGTATTTGACCTGCGCTGCATTAACCTGTGATGGTGTCGGTCGTCATGGATACAGAGTGACCTCGTACCTTTAACCTACCGCATCACCGCTATATCAGAGGCGAGGTCGAGTTATGACAGACCTGATAAAGCTGTTCATGTTCGCTTTATTAGTGGCCATTTTAAAAGGGAGAGGTTTCTTATGTGTGTGTGTGTGTGTGTGTGTGTGTGTGTGTGTGTGTTTCCTTTTACAGCATGAGTAACACACTGGGATTATTTAAACATCCTCAGAAACCAGAATCGCTTCCCGCCTCCAGACGTTCACTGTGTGAATACGATTTTTCACAGCTGTGTTCTTTCAACATTCCTTCAGCAGAGCTTCTCTGTTTAACACTCACACACACACACACACACACACACACACGCACAGCTTATGTAATGATGATGTAATCTTGGAACCGAAGCTGCACCACTATTAACTCTTGTGTGTGTCGACTTTTGAAAGTGTTTGAGTCAATACAACTTTGCAATAACCCTGTCGAAAATAAAAAGAGAGAGACTGTGTGTGTGTGTGTGTGTGTGTGTGTGTGTGTGTGTGTGTGTGTGTGTGTGGCTACCAGTTAGCACTGTTAAACACTGTCTGACTTCACTGAAAAAAACCCCAAAACAAAACAAATAAAACAGAACCCTGCGTTCCTTAGTAACTGAGAGCGGTGACCTCGGGCTACCCGGAGTTTATGGAGGTTTCATCTGATGCCATGTGGAAAAAGTCTCTGGAACTTCGTTAAAGCTGGCAAGAATCAGTTACTAGTTAAATTTCCACTCAGTCCAGGATAAAGTCAGTAAAAGAACCGTTACATAACACTTTTATCAGGATGTGATCTGAGAGCTGGAGTCTGCTGACGGCTGTAATTAGTGTGAGTGATGGTCAATATTTAACCTCCGCTTTGTCATATCTTATTTCATATTATATAAAAGTGCTGTGGACCAGGACATCACGGGCGGTGGTATTAGATGGAGGTTTAAACTTAAATTTATCAAACTGATCGGGTTTAGACAGACAGGTTTTTTTTAGGGAGGTGAATAATTTAATGAACACAAAATTATATCCATCCATCCGTCCGTCCATCCATCCATCCATCTATAGCCGTTTATTTCGAATCAGGGTGACAGGGACCTGCTGGAGTCGATCCCAGCTGTCATTGGGTGAAAAACAGAGGGACACCCTGGACAGATTATATACACAAATTTTGTTAAGTTGTTTTACTGTTAAATGAGCCAAATACAAGAATCATCAGTTCAGTTCAGTTCAGTTTAATTCAGTTCAGTTCAGTTCAGTTCAGTTCAGTTCAGTTCAGTTTTTTCAGTTCAGTTTCAGTTCAGTTCAGTTTAATTCAGTTCAGTTTAATTCAGTTCAGTTTAATTCAGTTCAGTTCAGTTTAATTCAGTTCAGTTTAATTTAATTCAGTTTAATTCAGTTCAGTTTAATTCAGTTCAGTTCATTCAGTTTCATTTCAAATTCAGTTCAGTTTTTTAATTTCAGTTCAGTTTTAATTCATTCAGTTTAATTCAGTTCATTCAGTTTATTCAGTTCAGTTTAAATTCAGTTCAGTTTAATTCAGTTCAGTTTTTCAGTTCAGTTCAGTTTAATTCAGTTCAGTTCAATTTCAGTTTCAGTTCAGTTTAATTCAGTTTCAGTTCAGTTTAATTCATTCAGTTCAGTTTAATTCAGTTCAGTTCAGTTTAATTCAGTTCAGTTTCAGTTTTAATTCAGTTTAATTCAGTTCATTCAGTTCAGTTCAGTTAAGTCAGTTCAGTTCAGTTTAACAGTTCAGTTCAGTTTCAGTTCAGTTTAATCAGTCAGTTCAGTTTAATTCAGTTTCAGTTTTCAATTCAGTTCAGTTCAGTTCAGTTCAGTTTAATTCAGTTCAGTTCAGTTTAAGTTCAGTTCAGTTCAGTTTTCAATTCAGTTCAGTTTTAATTCAGTTCAGTTCAGTTTTTAATTCAGTTCAGTTTAATTCAGTTCAGTTCAGTTCAGTTCAGTTCAGTTCAGTTGCAGTTCAGTTTGCTGTTTAACAAAATGTTCCGCATACTGAAGAGCCTACAAGCGGATTTATTTACATTTCTGGCATTTTGGCAGACTTTTTATTTATCCAGCTGAGCAGTTGACTGTTAAGGGCCTTTCTCAGGGGCCCCACAGTGACAGTGACAGCTTGATGTTTCCGGGAATGAAATCCACCAATCTGTCAATCAGCAGTTTCAACACACTAACCAGGAATTCCAGCAGGCAAACGACTGATTGATTCAGTACTTAACCTGCTACTAAAGGGTTAACTGTAACCTGTAGGACTGTCCTGCATTCATAAACAGGCCAGAAAACTAATTAACGTCATAAATAAAAACCTAAAATTTGTCACAAAATAAAGATAAAAGCACACATCCAGTCTCCAGGTCTGTGTCCAGGTTAGTGTGTGTTAAAACACTGTGTTAAAACACTAACCTGCAAATCCTCCAGATGTGATAAGAGCGAGAGTTTTCTTTTCTCGAAAGACAAAACGTGTTTTATATATTTATATATATTTTAATTGGGATTTATGGAGTTATTAAAATTCAATCCTGAATTTGAAAGGAGTGTATCGTGGACTTTTATTTTAAAGGTACTGCTTCATGAATAAAAGTGCAATAACATTCGGTTTGTAAAGCTTAAACGAATATGGTGTTTTTTACAGCAGTTTTTCTCTTTATTTATAACAGCAGCTCAGATATTTCCTGTAAATCTTCGATTAAACATTAATGTAATTAAATTAAACATAAACCCAAAGCCGTTTCCGCCGACGGGTTATTAATTTTATGCCTCCATTATAACATTAGAACAGGCGGCGATAAGTTGATTATGTTTAGTTATGTTATGTAATAAATGTTTTTTGCAGTCGAGTAGCAGAAAAAAACTCGATTTCCAGCCTTTTATAAATCACTCCATTCCGGATTTTCCGTGCGGCACTCTGCACTTCCTGCTCGCTCGATTATCGCTCCATGGAAAAATCAGAGCTTTATTAACTCCACTGTAAATATTTTATTGCAGATAGATATTATTTCTTTTTGGTCAGTGGAGATGAACTGATGATTAAGGTGTGTATTTGTGTTTATACAGTCGGATTATGGGATGTGGGTTTTATTTGTTGTTACTGCTGTTGTTTCGATCATTATTTTTATTGTATTGTTTAGAACTTGCTGCATTTATCTGAGACAAACCTACAATATAGAACTGCACAATCTACAGTTTCCTCATGGACGTGTGTGTGTGTGTGTGTATGTGTGTCTGCTATAATCACATTACAGGATGTTGAATATGGGGTGTGATTATAATTGCAGTTTTGGGATTTACAAAGTTTAATAATCCAGTGAAAGTTTATCATCTGTTCATTATTTAAGTTCTTCTATATTTAATTATTTAATGTCTGTATCTAAAACACTGTTTATTCTATAGTATTTATGGGATATGGAATTCTTTCCTTAAAGAAAGCGATTCAATTCATTTGGGGAAATTTTTCCATATCGCAATAAACATCATGGAAAGAGAAAAATGATCACGATGTCAGTTTTTTCTGCAATATGGAGCAGCTGTAATATGATATTATACTCTTCACTCTGGATCAGCCTTTAAGCGCCTCCGCATGAATCCGCCGCTGATTCTGTACCAATAACCAGCCGAGCTCGTGATTGGACGTCAGTGAAGCGACTCAGAGGAACAGAAAACCACAACACTTAAAAAAACCTGCTGCAAAATCTGTCCACTTTTAAAATCATAAAGTGAAACTTTTATTGTTAATACACAATAAAATAATCCTCAGTGTTAATTAATTAATGCATTAATGTGATAATAATAAACCCGATCATTAACCTGACCAGCCCTTAGATATAATATATAACATCTACACACAGTATTTATGGTTAAAATTACTAACGTTATACAAATTGAGCAAGGAAATGTAAATAACATATACCTTATTAATGATATATATATATTAATTTAATAATATATTCTATATATATATATTATTTCTATAACGCCCCTTTCTTGCTTTGTGCAACGTGGTTGGCGAGATGTTGAGACAGACGAGTGTTGACATGTCCTGGGTTCGATTCTCACTCGTGGAGGCTTTTCAAAAATTATTTGTAGAAAACGGTATGTAGTATGTAAATATATTTTTGGACTTTTTTTATATTTTAAAAACATTTTTTTTTTTTTTTTTTAAATATCGATGTTATTTACAGTATGAGATGTGAGGCAGCTGTTTAATGACTGAGGAATAAGAGCAATAAAACACCTGTGGATGTGCTGGTATATAAAAAGAATTAAACACTGTTAGGCTGTGTGTGTGTGTGTGTGTGTGTGTGTGTGTGTGTGTGTAAAATACTGTAGTAATGAATTGTCATGTTCTAACAGCTCTAGTGTTATTAGTTTTACGACTCAGAATACACATTACATATTAATGTGACTATGACCTCATCCAGCCTGGTGTCCAGGTGTGTTTTATGGCTGTGTGTGTGTGTGTGTGTGTGTGTGTGTGTGTGTGTGTAAGATATCTAACCTGAGAGCAGGTGGACAGATGGGAAACTCCTGTCCAGTTTAGCCAATAGGACACTGAGGAAAGTCTCTGATGACAGGGAGGAAGGGTCAGACGAGCTCTGGTCATAGACCACCACTTCCTGTTTCTGCAGATCCAGCTGAAGCACATACACACACACACACACACACAAAACTAATTAGCTAAACAGACATGTTCAAACCACAAATGGACAGTAAAGTGTGTAGCAGTAATAAAAAAAACCTCTTTAACGTGTACATTTAAGTCTACAGGTCTGGACATTCACTTGTGTAACCTGTCTGCCGCCCATTCCCTGTCTCTCGTCTATCACACACCACACACACACACACACACACACCCCGAGAGGGAGAAGGCTAACAGCTGCTTCCTGTGAGACATGTAAAACCTGAAAAATGTTAAAAACTGCTACGAAAGACAGCAAAGATAACAGCGCACAGGATAGCGAGCGCTCCGCCCCTTTCCACACACACCAGCTGTTCCTTCTGTACACACAGAAGTCTGTTTACTTACTTTCACACTGATTGACAGAAAAGGTGGGGTGTAAGCCCCGCCCACCCAAATAGCCCAGACTGATTGGTTCATTTGGGTGGGTGTGGCCACGTCAGAATTCACACTTAGCGTCTCCTGATGAAGCGTCTCTTCTGTTAAAGTTAACACAGAACTGTTTTTATCGTTCCCCTAAAAATAACCCATGGTTCCTGCTTTTGGGGTTTTTTTTGTGGTGGTGGGTGGTGGTGGTGGTGGGTGGTGTTCAGAGGTGGAGGGAAATCTTTCGTTTCTAGGAAGATTCTGTGGTTCTTTTTAACTGTAACCAAAACTAACCTTTCCAGAGCGGAAGAAGCTGAAAGGAACCCATACGGAACGTTCGCTAATGGTTAATTTTAACATTTAAAACCGACAGCTAACAAACCCAGAACTGTCAGAGGTGTCAGCTGATTTACCCCCGGGGGTATTTTCATTTACAAGCTAAACACAAACACTCGCCAGATAAAAAACCCACCAGAAAGACAATTAGGATAAAAAAGGTAATTTATTAAAAGAGCTTGTAATAAAAATCATTTTTAGTAAAACGGAACATATTTTAAGGGAATGAATCAGTTCCAGGACACGTAATTATATAATTATAAAATACGCGTTGCGTTTGAGTTACAGATTGTGTAAACAGCTGTGTGTTTATATGTTTATTATTTTTGTGCTGAATACTCGCACATACTTATTGTTACTATTGTACTAATCACAAGTGTCCTAACGCCGTTCTGCAGTTTTAGTGCTGAGAACATACAGATTATACAGTCTTACATGGTGTTTTTAGCTGTTCAAACTTTAATAAAAAAGTTACACACACACACACACACACACACACACACACACCTCTTCAGACTTAATTATTGATCCATCCTCTAAACTCATAAACATGGCAGATGAAAGTGTTGGTGATTATTCATTAATACTCAACACACACTCCAGAAAGCCAGAAACAATCTACGCCCTCCGTCTACCCCCCACCTGCCCTCCGTCTGAGTATATTTAGCATCGAATCAGACTTTAGCATGGCAACAGTCACGTTTAATCCCAGTTCAGGTTTTAGCAGACTGACCTATTTCAGACGTTAATGAAGTTACTCGAGCTGCTGAGGTTCTCTCTCTCTGTCTGTCTGTCTCTCTGTCTGTCTCTCTCTTTCTCTTTCTTTGCCTAACTCTTTCTATGTCTGTCTGTCTCTCTCACTCTCTCTCTCTGTCTGTCTCTCTCTCTCTTTCTCTCTCTCTGTCTGTCTCTCTCTCTCTTTTTTCCTCTCTCTCTCTCTGTCTGTCTCTCTCTCTCTCTCTCCTCTTTTCTCTCTCTCTCCTCTTTCTCTGTCTGTCTGTCCTGTCTGTTTCTCTCTCTTGTTCTCTTTCTTTCTTTGTCTCCCTCTCTCTATGTCTGTCTGTCTCTCTCACTCTCCTCTCGCTATGTCTCTCTCTTCTCTCTGCTCCTCTCTCGTCTCCTCTCTTTCTCTCTCTCCTCTCTCCTCTGTCTCTCATCCCTGTCTCTGTCTCCTCTCTCCCTCCATCCTCTGTCTCTCTCTCTCTCTCCCTCCCTCTCCCTTCTCTGTCTCTCTCTCTCTCCCTCTCTCTCTCTCCTCCCCTCTGTCCTCCTCTCTCTGTCTCTCTCTCTTCCTCTCTTCTCTCTCTCTCCTCCTCCTATCTCTCTCTCTCTCTGCTCTCTCTCTCGTCTCTCTCGTCCTCCTCCTCTCATCTCTCTCTCTCTTTTCTCTCTGTCTCTCTCTCTCCCTCTCTCATCTCCCATCTGTCCCCCCTCTATCTCCTCACCTCCCCGTCTCTCTCTCTCTTCTCTGCTCTTTCTTTGTCTCCCTCTCTCTGTCTCTCTCTCTCTTTCTCTTCTGTCTCTCTCGTCTCTCTTCTCCTGTCTCTCTGTCTCTCTCTTCTCCATCTCTTCTCCTCTATCGTCTCTCCTCCTTCTCTCCCCGTCTCTCTCTCTCTCTCTCATCTGTCTCTGTCTCTCTCTCTCTCTCGCTCCTCTCATCTCTCTTTCCGTCTGTCTCGCTCACTCAATCTCCTCTGTCTCTCTCTCTCTCTTCTCGCTCTCTTTAATCTCTCTCTCTGTCTCTCTCTATCTTTTCTCTCTCTCCTTCACTCTTAACTCTCCTCTCTCTCTCTCTGTCTGTCTCTCTCTCTCTCTTTCTTTGTCTCTCTCAGTCTTTCTCTCTGTCTCTCTCTTTCTGTCTGTCTCTCTCTCTCTCTGTCTGTCTCTCTCTCTTCTCTTTGTCTCCTCTCTCTCTGTCTGTCTGTCTCTCTCTCTCTCTCTCTCTGTCTCTCTCTCTCTCTGTCTGTCTGTCTCTCTCTCTATCTATCTAGCTAACCCCCCTATCCCAGACAAGAAGTCAAAACAAGTAAAAGTATTTTATTTTAGGTTAAAGGTCACTGAATTTGGTGTCGACTATCCAATCACACCCCGAGCGCTCGGTATTGGGTTTCTTTGGCACTACATGCAGACGGCGAATGTCACGTCCAGATACAGACATGGAAAATATGTCCGGCGTCTGGTGTGATGTTTGGCCTCTATAGCTGGATGTACTGGATCCCTGAAGCTGAAACCTGCAGCCTGAAAAAAGCGCTACTGAATATAGAACAGAACGAAGGAGAAAAAAAACATGAACACAAATATGTGTTAGTTACATAGTTTACATGATGATACACACAGGGCTTAATAACCAAACAGACCACACACACACACACACACACACACACCCGCACGCCTGGTGAATTCTCTAATCTAATTGGTCAGGAGATGATTAACAATGTTCATTATAACCTTTCTTTAACAGACTCACTCACTCACTCACTCACTCACTCACTCATCTTTCCCATGAATTAGGATAGTAAAACTCACGGGTTCATTTATATCTGCCAATTTTTATATGATGTCATCATTCCAGGACGTTTTTGTTACTAGTTTTTACTCCACCCCTCCGTTTTCAGTGGCACTGAACCATCAACAGGAAAGAGTTACAGGAAGTGTGAACTCCGTCACAGGGTCTCAGGATAAAATACAGACAAACTCATCACAGGGTCCCATCACACACTACCGGAGTCTGGAGATCTCGCTCAGTCTCACTCACACACACACACACACACACAGTCTTCGGACTGAAGGAAGAAAACAGAGAATCCTGAGGAAACCCATTAAACTACACACACACACACACACACACACAGAGGGAGAAGGCAAATATATGGTGATATTATATATGATTGTAGTCGTGTAAAAAAGTGTCTATGAACGAGGGATAGACAGAGAAACAGAAGGAGAGAGAGATGCAGACACCAGGCTGAGGGACAACAAGTAACAACAGGAAGTAGCTCACCGCGTGGACTCCACAACACAACTGTGTAAAACAACTGTAATTATAGGAAAACTAAAAACGATAAAAATCCATGTGACATGCCGTCGTTGGAAAATAAACTTATGTTGGCACGGCAACAGAATCCCAGCTGTCCTACATCAACGCTGATGGTCTCATGGTCTCATGTCCTGTCATTTCATGACCTGAGAAATAAAATTTCCTTTGATCTTTTAACATATGAGGTCATTGTGCTATAAAAAAAACACTCCAAACTTTGTTGTTTCTCTAAAAACAGTTTTATAGTCAGTCGATTTTGGAATGTTTTACTCAATGACGTAATGGTGTGGATAAGCTCCGCCTCCACAAACGATGATCACCACCTCCTTTGACATCACTGTCTGTTTAGCCCCGCCCCCCTGATTCCTGCATGCGTGAGATAGGTAAATGATATGACGGCTCTGAAGCCGAGACCCTGCACAGTTGGAAAACTGTGAACAAACACAATCTTTCCATAAACTTTTGTCGTATCCCAACATTAAAAAACAACTTTATTATTATTTTTTTATTAATTGATTTTTCTTTGCATTTATTTATAGGACAGACAGAGATGAACTGGGGGAAATGGAGACAGGGGGTGGGACCAGAAAGAACCCACCACACCGCGGCGCCGACCAAACAGCTTCATTTATAAGAAAGTTTCAGACCAAATCAGTGAAAATCTGATCATTTGTTCGCTGAATTTTATGGCTGGATTTTCTAAAAGACTGAAATGAACAGGACGCTGTGACGAGTCTGGACATCAGATCAGATCACATCAGCATGAGGAACTGTTTTCATTAACATCACGCGCGATCACTGTGCAAAACTCCTAGCCAGTCATAGCTGGATGGGGCGTTTACTTCCGAGACAACAGTCAGCCACGCCCATTGAAACAGATCAGCCAAAAACAGGACAGAAAAAAAACTATTATTTTTAAATAACATTTTTTTTAATATAAATTTCTTGGCTAATATTAAAGTGGACCTCCAAGAACACTACTAAATAAGGAAACTGAGGTGGATCATCACTCCATTCAAGGCAGAAAAATCCAATCAATCAATTAATAATCCTCAGCTGTAGATGATGTCATGGCATTGACTGTGTATGTTGAGTGTATGTGAGTGTGAGTGTATGTGAGTGTATGTGATGTGTATGTGATGTAGTGTATGTGAGTGTATGTGAGTGTAGTGTGTATGTGTGAGTGTGATGTGAGTGAGTGTATGTGAGTGTATGTGAGTGTGAGTGTGTGATGTGAGTGTGAGTGTATGTGAGTGTATGTGTGTGAGTGTATGTGAGTGTGAGTGTATGTGAATGTATGTGAGTGTATGTGAATGTGATGTGAGTGTATGTGTGTGTGTAGTGTGAGTGTGTGAGTGCATGTGAGTGTATGTCTGTGAGTGTATGTGATGTGAGTGTATGTGACGTCGTGAGTGTGAGTGTGAGTGTGTATGTGAGTGTATGTGTATGTGAGTGTGATGTGTGAGTGTGATGTGAGTGAGTGTGAGTGTGTATGTGATGTGTAGTGTATGTGAGTGTATGTGAGTGTGTATGTGAGTGTATGTGTGTATGTGAGTGTGTGTAGTGTAGTGTGAGTGTATGTGAGTGTATGTGAGTGTGAGTGTAGTGTGTAGTGTGTGAGTGTATGTGAGTGTGTGAGTGTATGTAAAGTGTGTGAGTGAGTGTTGTGTGAGTATGTGAGTGTGAGTGTAAGTGTGAGTGTAGTGAGGTGAAGTGTGAGTGTATGAGTGTAGGTGTGAGTGTAGGTGTAGTGTATGTGATGTATGTGATGTATGTGATGTAGTGTGTTGAGTGTAGTGTGATGTGAGTGTATGTGTGAGTGTGAGTGTATGTGAGTGTATGGTGAGTGTGATGTGAGGTGGTATGTGAGTGTGTGTATGTGTAATGTGAGTGTATGTGAGTGTATGTAAGTGTGAGTGTAGTGTATGTGAGTGTGAGTGATGTATGTGAGTGTTATGTGTATGTGAGTGTGAGGTATGTGAGTGTGAGTGTATGTGAGTGTATGTGAGTGTAGTGTGTGATGTAGTGTGATGTAGTTGTGTAGTGTAGTGTGAGTGTATGTGAGTGTATGTGATGTATGTGAGTGTATGTGAGTGTATGTGATTGGTATGTGAGTGTGAGTGTATGTGAGTGTATGTGAGTGTGAGTGTATGTGAGTGTATGTGAATGTGTGTGAGTGTATGTGAGTGTGAGTTGTATGTTGTATGTGTGAGTGTGCGTGTATGTGAGTGTGAGTGTATGTGCGTGTATGTGAGTGTGAGTGTATGTGAGTGTATGTGAGTGTGAGTGTTATGTGAGTGTATGTGAGTGTATGTGTGAGTGTGAGTGTATGTGAGTGTGAGTGTATGTGAGTGTATGTGAGTGTGTGAGTGTATGTGAGTGTGTATGTGTGAGTGTAGTGTATGAGTGAGTGTATGTGAGTGTATGATGTGAGTGTGTATGTGAGTGTGAGTGTGAGTGTATGTGAGTGTATGTGAGTGTATGTGAGTGTGAGTGTGTGTGATGTGAGTGTGAGTGGTGAGTGTGTATGTGAGTGTGAGTGTGTGAGTGTATGTGAGTGTAGTGAGTGTAATGTGAGTGAGTGTGAGTGTATGTGAGTGTATGTGAGTGATGTAGTGTGAGTGTATGTGAGTGGAGTGTATGTGAGGTGAGGATTGTGTATGTTAGTTTGTGGTTTGAGGTGAGGGGAGTGTATGTGGTGTGAGTGTGTCATGTGAGTGTATGTGAGTGTATGTGAGTGTGAGTGTATGTGGAGTGTGAGTGAGTGTAGTGAGGTGTGTGTAGTGAGTGAGTGTGAGTGTGATGTATGTGACGTGTATGTGAGTGTATGTGCGTGTATGTGAGTGTGAGTGTGAGTGTGAGTGTATGTGAGTGTATGTGAGTGTAGTGTGAGTTGTGAGTGTGAGTGTGTGTGGGATGTGAGTGTGAGAGTGTGTGATGTGTGTAGTGTAGTGTAGTGTAGTGTGATGTGAGTGTAGTGTGTGAGTGTGAGTGTGAGTGTGAGTGTGTATGTGAGTGTGAGTGTATGTGCCTGTATGTGATGTGAGTGTATGTATGTGTATGTGGTGTAGTGATGTGATGTGATGTGAGTGTCTTTGAGTGTATGTGTGTGAGGATGTGAGTGTATGTGAGTGTATGTGAGTGTATGTGAGTGTGAGTGTGAGTGTATGTGAGTGTATGTGAGTGTGAGTGTATGTGAATGTATGTGAGTGTATGTGAGTGTGAGTGTAGTGTGAGTGTATGTGAGTGTGTGAGTGTATGTGAGTGTATGTAGTGTAGTGTATGTGAGTGTGAGTGTAGTGTATGTGAGGGTATGTGAGTGCTAAGTATGTCGCGTCTGAAGTGTTTTAGGAGATTAACGAGGGGAAATCAGTGACGAGGGTCTCGTTCCCGTCCTCTTCATTATTCCAGATTATTTAATCTTTATTATCTCATTAAATCTCATAAATAACCTTACAGAAGAACCCACTGAGGTAGAACATCTCATTACTGCATCATCCCGCAAGCAACATCCCCCGAATCATCCCTCCTTTATTGCTTACTTTCTCTCTCCCTCTCTCTCTCTCTCTGACCCCCTCTCTTTCTCTCCCTCTCTCTGTCTTTGTGTTGGCTTCTCTCTCTCTTTCTCTCACTCTCACTTTCTCTCTCCTCTATTTCTTTCCCTCTCTCTCTACATCTCTCTGTGTCTATGTCGCTTTCTTTCTCTCTCCCTCTTCCTTTCTCTCTTCCTTTCTCTTTCTCTTTCACTCTCCCTCTTCCCCCTCTCCCTTACTCTCTCTCCCCTCTCCCTCTTTCTACCTCTCTCTGTCTGTCTGTTGCTCTCCCTCTCTCTCTCTTTCTCTCTCCCTCTCTCCACATCTCTGTCTCTGTGTCTCTCTCTCACTTTCTCTCTTCCTCTTTCTACCGCTCTCTTTCTCTCGCTCTCACTCTCTCTCTCTCTCTCTCTCTCTCTCTCTCTCTCTCTCTCTCTCTCTCTTTCGCGCCCTCTCTCTCTCTCTTATCTCAGGAATCTCATGTATTCTACAGGACAGCAGGGTTCTGGGGTTTGTTGTTATCCCAGATTGAGCAACATCTTAAGTTCGGACATTACACAACTCTGTTCATTGCATCTTCTTTCATGTGTGCAGAAAACACAAACACACACACACACACACACACACACACACACACACACACACACACACACACACACACACACACACAGAAAAACCTGCTTACAGTTAGTGAGGAAGGGAGGAAACCAAAAAGCCCTGATTTTTTAATACATTTTGAGAGTATGTGTGTGTGTTTGTGTGTGTGTGTGTGTGTGTGTGTAGAGACAGAGAGGCTCAAGGCTGGACTAAGACAGATAGCACTGTGATGAGGTCACCTGGCAACCTGTTGCTAAGGCCTCTTAAGGGCCCTCGTGAGTGGGACTGGATTATGATGGCCAGGAAGCTGAAGCTGTTTATCAAACGCTGACGGCTGAATGAAACTGTAGAAACGCTCATATGGACCCAGAAGAGGAACGATTCTCTTCCCCGTGGTAAAATTTACATCATCATTAATTAGCATTGTCACACTTACACACACACACACACACACACACACTTTACCATTTATGGCTGGGGTTCGGTTTCAGCTTCAGTTCAGGCTGTGATCAACCAACAATCTCGGAAGGGTTTAAATTAATTCACCATCACACACACACACACACACACACACCACACACACACACACACACACCACATACCTTCACAGCTCGGAACAGGAAGAGGTAGATGTTGGACTTTAAATAGGAAGGTTGTGAGCTACTGCTGGGCCCTTAAGCGGGGCCCTTAATCCTCATCTGAAAATTTGAAGGAATAAAATAAACCAGGATAACAGATTAGGATGTTTCTGGATAAGAGTGTATAAACACTGATCAGAGACTCATGAGTTCAAATCCCAGGATCACCCAGCTACCAGAACTGCGCTCTTGAGTCAGACCCTTAACATTCAACTGCTATTCAAATCCTATTACAGGATGTGGTGTCACGAGGTGCGACCCAAATCCAGCTCTGTTCCTGATCCTTCGGATCCACTCACATTTTAAAGGACAGAAAGCTCCACAGAACAGAACCACCCGGTTCGTCTCATAAAGAAGCTGTTAGTAGGAAACGCCGTCTCCTTACAGCAGATCTTCATTTCTGTACCCAACAGAGGAAATCCTGGTGCTGTACTGAACATCTCCTCCTTCCTGGTAGAAGGAAAACTAAATAAACATCCACACGGTGAGCAGATGTAATCCGGTTCACTGCGTCTCTTCAGATGGAAATTTCCATTGCGAAATATACGTCCCATAAGCCGACCAATCAGGTTCTAAATCACTACACCTGAAGAATGAGAGTATGAACGCTAAGCGGACCAGGGCCAAATTTATCATTTACCTTTTTGGTCCAGACCAAATAAACCAAACAAAGTGTGTGTGTGTGTGTGTGTGTGTGTGTGTGTGTGTACACACCCTAAAGTCTGTGAAAGATAACAATTCTTGCTTGGTGCAGTTCAGGAGAGCTGAACTTTGTAAAAGACATGATGTTTCATCCAATCAGAGTTAATAAACAAGATGAATATGCAAATCAGAGGAAGGTTAGTCCAGGGTTTAGGAATGTACAGTGATTCTGAAGAACCAGGTTTAAGTGTTAACCCTTAAATGTGAAACAACACAACCCAGAATTCTCGTTCTGTGAGGGTTTGTAGAACAGCTCGATCGGGACGCGACATCCAACCATCGATAAATCAATCAATCACTTTAGCTTTAGAGTCACATTTACATTACAATACAATATATTACATCTCAATCCAGAGCCACTTATCATTTTCTCATTTTCTGAGCAGTTGAGGGTTAAGGGTCTTGCTCGGGGGCTCAGCAGAGGCAGGTTGGTGGTACTTGGAAATTGAACTCATGATCTTCTGATCAGCAATCCAACACCTTAACCACTGAGATAACACGTCCCACTACCAATTTTAACCTTTACTTGAAGGCCCAACAGTGGCAGTGCTGAAGCTTGCACCGCTTTCTTCTACCCGCCCCTCTCTTACTCAAAGAGACCAACAAACTTAGTCTGGCATTTAGAAGGGCAACGGTTTGATCAATGACCCCCAGAGTGGCCTTAACCAGTGAGCCACCACATCCCACATTAAACATATGCTGTGTCATTTTAAATATTTCACAGTTCTGCCGTCTGTGTAATCAAACTCGAGTTTAACATCTCACTTATTTACAGTTCAGTAATTATAAATAACTATTTACAGCATCCAGAACAATAAGCGTGAAAAACAGTCTACTAAAAATAACAACCATCCAAAAAAGGCATTTATCTTAGACTGATATTCATACAATCATGATGATGAGGATGAGGAGGAGGAGGATGATGATTTGTTATGCTTTTCAGTTTCGAGATTAGAACACGAAACCTGTTTATCTCTAATTCTGTACATTTGTGGTCAGGCTTTCAGCCCAACAGAGTAAGATAACCTTTGTAGCAGATTTTAACAGTGCGACTGTGACCTTTACTTTGTGGAAGGGAATAAACCCAAAAACGGAAGTAAACAAGCTTCAAGTATTCGCATGCTACAGAAAGCAAACCGCTGCCTGTTCCGTCTTTACAGACAGACAGTCAGTTCGGTCGGTCGTGTAGAGAACAGACAGTTTTACGGAAAGTTTTGCGGTGCCGAGACGATGATGGGCTGGTGGATGGTGAGATGGATTTAAATCAGACAAGTGACAGTGAGCGACAAATAACATGCTGCTAAAACACTTCGTACAGCGACTAGGATTAAGGTTGGAGTTAGAAGAGACATGAATCCTTCCTGAGATTCACTAACGCTAGATAAAGTAAACCACCAAATAAACCTGTTCTGTTTCTTACACTAGATCCTTTTATTAGCTGTATGAGATCGCTGCTCTGTTAAAAATCACGACTTTCACGCATTCTTATCCAAATTTTATATTAGATCAGATTTACTGTTATTTCGTCCATGTGCATGTTTAGGGTGGGTGAAGATAAACTAGGCCATATTTAGTCATGATCAAAACAGTCGATAGGAAAGAGCATTTTAATCAATCGGATCAATTGGACGACAGATTCAGGAAGTTCTCAGCAAACTATTTCCTACAATATTTTTTTGGCACTTCGACTTACGAGTGTCCCAACTAACCAGTTTTTTATGATACGAGTCGTCTCTTGAGGTTGATTTATTGCTTTGAGTTGTGAGTTGCTAAAATTCGGGTTACGAGCTTCAGACACCCAACCGCTAGTTAGCGTAGCGAACGCCACAGTGAACGCTGTAACATCCACCCAGCATCCTGTGTGTCACTCGAGAGCTAGTCAGACCTGCGCGTTAGCAAGTGGAGTCGTCTGATCTCCGAGGTAAACGCTGTACATTCTACTTAATAAAACCGGTTTATTCCAGTACATCCTATTGTAGTGTTTTTATACAATTTTCAGTATTTATACGTTTATTTTTCTTATTTATAAACATGTAACAAAAAAAATTGTCATTTTGATTCATTTTAATGGGAAAAATTGATTTGATATACGAGTAATTTGAGTTACGAGTTCCATCACAGAACCAATTAAACTCGTAAGTCACGGCACCCCTGGGCGATGTCGGGGTGGGGGTGGCCCCACCAGTGACACGGTTAACACAGACTATCACAGCAAGTCTAGCTGTATTGTGTCTGTTGTATAACACCAGTGCTGTGGGTGTGATTCTCTGATCGGGTTTAAGTTCAGAGGTTTTATTTAACACAGGGCTGAAAAACAGAAAAGGAATTGTGTTGCTGTTACTTAATTTAATCACATGAAACTGATGTTAACAACATCTAAATCAAATAAAGTGGAAATAATGTGGTTAAACTGTCAGAACTGCTGATCATAAAATCATCGGCTAAATTTCTGATCCAAGCAAGTTGTCAAGCAACACTGGGGCCCCTGAGCAAGACCCTTAACCCTTACCTGCTCAGTTAGATAATAATGAGATGAATGTGAATCGCTATTCCTGATCCTGAAACAGTAACCGAGTGACACACAGCAGAGATTCTAGTGGATTTACTGTATCTAAAACGCCCCAAAACACTGTGACCACACTGTGAAAACACTCAGACAGGTTATGAACATTTCATTACAGCTCTTTAAGCTCCAGCTGCCTGAGTCACATCCCTGTACTCACCTTCTTCTTGGCCGAATGCTGCAGAAGCTCAGAGATCTGCACTTTGTCCTGCTGCAGCCTCCTCTTCATCAGTTTGGAACAGTTCACGTTGACCGCTTCTAGGATATGGGAGGTGTTATAATCCACAAAGGGCCTGCTGTCAATTAGAAGCACTCGGTCCAGTCCACCCTCCAGCAGGGCCACTAGTCCTTCAGGTCCGATGAGTCTCACTGACGCTGAAGCTCCTGTCCCAGCATGCTCTACAACATCCATGACCTCTCGATCCATCTGTCTGACTGTTACCTCCTCTCTTCCTGTGGTGGGATGACGCTGCCAGCGAGAGCCTTCAGTAGAAGAACGAGCCCATTGTGGTGGCAGCCGATGATGTCACCCTTTCAGCGTTTGACTGGTGAGTTCGAAGTAGGAAAAAAAAAAGGAAAGAGTAAAAAAAAAACAAAAAAACGGGATGGATGGAGGGAGAAAGGGTTTTCCTTAATGTACTAACCAGGGATTAATGCTAAAAAAAAAAGAAAAAAAAGAAACAAACAAAACCCTCCACCGTGTCCTCTGTCCACACTATGTGTATGCGTGCATGTCTGTATGGATGTGCTAATGGGATGGTGTGTTCGCCAAGCGGTAAGATCACTTCGGCCCACTTCCAGCAGACTCGGCTGTGTTGTTTGGGGGTTTGCCGGGGAAAGGAAAGAAGAGGGTGTGCTCTTTTTTTCACACCATTGCACAGACGACACAAAAGAGGGCTTTTCTCCTGGGTCACAGTGCCATTACATCATCTCCTCGCTTCTCGTCTTCATGCTCGAGTGGTCATTAGGCTGAAAAAGAGAAAAGCAACACGCCGCATGTTAATTTCTGGACACCGGGATGGTGTGTGTTGTGGAAAGCTGGTGTTAATAAAGACCTAGAGAGTGTGTGATGGATTACTTCTCACTGCGGGTAAAAGCCTGATGTGTGAAACATGTGATTTGGGAAACACCAACTTCCTTCTAATGATGTACGTGCCATGGTGTCAGTTGAGTATTGTGGAAACTCCCTTGTTGCACAGAAAAAAAGCCGATCTTCTCCTTGCAGGCATTAAGAAAAAAAATCCCCCAGCAATAAGTTCTCTCTTCCAGCAGGGCCCACACACACGGACAATAAAACAAATTGTGCACTAAGCCCATTGGAGAGCATGCGCCAAGACAAACCATCGAACCCAAGAAGCGTTGGTCTGCTGGGTTTCCAAGAACTGAATTGTTTAGTCTGGGGGCCTTTTGGGCTGTAAATTGTGGAGAGCAAAAATGTAGCAAACGCTAATCATCAGTAGTTAAACTGATCTTATTCCTGTACTTTGTCTCGAGATGTAAGTGTGTGTGTGTTTTATAGGTCCAACAGTACTGACCAGGGTTGATACTATTACCACAAAATCAATGCAGTTGAAGTAATATTCAGTGGCTTCTTTTATAATTATTAATATTATTTAATTATAAATTACAGCAGATGTTCTGGAGAATCAGGTCCAGACATGTTGTGTGATGTCATCATATAACACATTCAGCCAAAGCTCTTTTATTCTCATCTGGAACATTATGTCATTACGTAACGTTTCTTCACTGTTAGGAATTTTAAAAGCATAATTAAATTTAACTACATTATACGGACAAAAACATTGGGACACCAGACCATCCCTTTAAATAGTATGAGTGAGATCAGACACTGATGATGTAATAGTGAGGAGGTCTGGGGTTCAGTCGGGGTTCCAGTTCAGTTTAAAGGGGTGGAGTCAGAATCAGGACTCTGTACGGGACATGAGAGTTCTTCTCCTCCAATCAGAACACAGCATGTCTTCATGGAGATCAGGGGGTTTGTGCACAGGGACATTGTCATGATGGGACAGGGTTCGAGTCTCGCAGTTCCAGTTCCAAGAAAGAATTTAATGCTACAATATAAAACATTCTAAAGAACTGGGTTCCTCTGACTTTGTGGTAACAGTGTGCTGGTAAGGTGTCCATAAACTTTTGGTTATATTATAAATGTCACATCAATCAGTTGATTGAAATGAGATAATTTTACACAGCCCTGATATTTATTGTCTGTATCCAGTGGAAAGACGGGTCCAGTCACTGGATCCCCACTGAGACACTTCGATGAGCTAAAAATACGGACGCATTTCCAATAAAAAAAGGTTTTGTGTTTCAGCAGGTCGAACTTCAGCAACCCGAGACCAAAATAACAAGTCGCTAAGGCAGGTTTGCTCCATCGCTCCGTTTAACTTCCTTTCTCCTTAAACCTCTCAGTTTATCTCGGTGGATATGAGAAAGAAAAAACCCTCACGTAAGAAGATAAACACGCCGTCGTGCAGTGCTCAGTTGTACAGATTGCACAGGAGACAAATGAGATTATATATATAGATATATAAAAATATATATACACACATAAAACTAACAGCTATCCTGATAAATAAAAAAAACCTATTATTTATATATATTTAAGCTCTTAGTAATAACCATGTGTGAGTCAAAGTTAAAGCAGAAGCTCAGGAGCTCATGGAGATTAATCACAGACTGATTCTTCTGTTGAGGTTAGTGTAGATCTCCATACAATTAAACGACAAGGTCTGGTGGGCCACACATGCTGAACTGGAGAGTAAAATTCTAACCAAGATTTTCGTTTCCAGAAATCTAACTATGAAAAACTATTTCTTGGCTTAGGAGTTCTGGACCGTTTCCTCGATCCTCGAGGATCAGCACAAAGAGTGAAGATGGCATTGTCTTAGCATGACAGTTTTACCTGTAATTCTCTGTAAATGTTATGATCTTCAGCAGCACTTTGAGCATGAGGACAGCTCGGAGAACCTCATTACAAACTGCTGGGAGTTTAAATGAAGAATCCTGTGTTTCTATGGTTTCACCAATTTAAGGAGCATTTCCTCCAACATAAACTCACTGAAATCCAGGAGCAACTCACCAGATGAGTGATTCTGTTTTTACATTATATTGTTGTACAATTAAAGTGTTAACATTTTACGTTAGAACATCTCCACCCCACCCCGTCACGCTCTATGAACAGGAAACTGCACAAATAGAGGTGCCGCCTTTACGCTTTTCAAATAAATCATCTTCTCGGCTAAATTAAGGCTGGAAACACGACAGCTCCAATTATAATTCCAGATGGTTTCAGAATCTGGGAGATACGAATTCAGTTAGTCTTCCCCCAGTCCACCCTCATCTCAGATGGACTTCTGATTCAGGTAAAGGTCAGTGGGCAGCAGGGCAGGGATCGATGGAAAACAAGCAGGACAAATGAACTCAAGGAACACGGGTTGCCCAACCCTCCATTTATAATTACACACGTTGTCTTAATCCTATCTTTGTTTCGTCTGTAGTTCTCAGTGTAGTCATCATGTCCATCCAGCTCAAGGAACATGGCTTTTCCACCACGGATATAAATATACTAGCCAAAATTTAAAGTGGATTTTAAGATTTAATTCTTTCTTTAAATATGTCCTAAAAAGACGAATTAATACCTGTGCTTAAATGATAACATTGATGAACTTTTTATGATCCACTTCAGATGTTGACACACTTATAATCTACAGTCGCACTATAAAGCCTGTGACAAACAGGGAAGTTGTTCTTCTGAACTTTGTGCCTTTCCACAGGCCGTCCTGGACGAGACTCTACTTGTTCTGAAGAAGGAAGTTGCCTCCTAAGTCGGAATCTCAGACCTTCCTTCAGTTGTTGACAAAAGGCAGAACTGAATGAGAGTCTGGAGCTACTTGACTGAAAAGTGACAGGTTTCCATTAGATAAGGGCGGCAGGGGGAACTGCTTTCCTCTTTCTGAATGACACTCATATCAACGTAACATAAAGCTTCGTATCTGCGTACTGGGGTTCAGTCGGGGTTCCAGACAACCAAAAACAGGAAATGATTCAGCAAGATGAAAAAGGTTCTTTAGCATTATATGGTGGTTGTTTACACACACCGCCAACAACACATTTCAGTTCCAACAGCTTGTAAAAGTGAATTTCGCATCTGATGACCAGTGTAAACTTGATATCATCCAAGTTTTTTCCCGCTGTTGTAATCAATGCATGACGCACCATGTTCCAAAGTCGACTCTCTCGTCAGTTCTCAGTCTTTATCTGTCAAACGTATTACTAAAGTCTCACCTGGACTTAAACTCACCTCGGAGCCGATTGTCAGACTTTTTTGTATAGTCTGCTGAGGTCCTCCTGTGATTTACTCTCTTCAGGACACCTGATCATCAGATCCATATGTGTCTTTCGAAGTACAATAGTATGAGTGAGATCAGACCCTGATGATGTAATAGTGAGGAGGTCTGGGGTTCAGTCGGGGTTCCAGTTCATCCCAAAGGTGTTCAGTTTAAAGGGGTGGAGTCAGAATCAGGACTCTGTACAGGACATGAGAGTTCCTCTCCTCTAATCAGAACACAGCATGTCTTCATGGAGATCAGGGGGTTTGTACACAGGGACACTGTCACGCTGGGACAGGGTTCGAGTCTCGCAGTTCCAGTGAAAGGAGACGTGTGATGTCACAGCAGAGACAGTTGTTTCCTTTAGACTTTTTTGGTGAGATGATGTAATAGAACAGCATTAGGGACTGTTGGTCAGGGGTGCACATATTTTTTTGCATTTCCCCTGAGCAGTTCTACCGCAGTCTAGGTGAAGGTTTACAAGTACAAAATAACATAAGGGTTAGGGTTAGGGTTAGGGTTCCGCAGTTCACTGCCACCTCTGTAATAAACAGTGAAGAAATTTACCCAATAATGAAAAGATTTATTTAAATGTATATTTAGTGAAGTGGAAAAAGGGAAACCTGCTTAACAACAACAATAACAACAACGTCAACGAAAATAACCTGCGTTTTTTAAGAGGGGGAATTCTTCTCTTCCTCTGCAGTGGAAAATCACGTTCGACATGCTACAGGTTCTTCCCAGCGCGATTCCCGACCACAACAGGACTCGTTTCAAAGGCCCGGCCTCGACATGCGCCGGATCGGAACAGCGCCCCCTACAGATCTGCAGTCACTGCCTATTGTTTAAAGCATGGCGAAAAACCTGCTGGTTAATAAACCTGCTGCTTCTTCTGGTCTTTCAGGACCAATGGTTAGTGTTTGGTTCGGCGATTCAAGGTCAGGTTTTAAACGAGAAGGTATCCACACACACTGCCAGTTTACCCCTAGATTAAAGACACATCTCTTCAACCTGCCTACACATATTACACACGTTTTCATTATTCAGATCCGTTAAAGGATCATCAGACTGCAATAATCAGATCAACAGGAACCGGGAAACACCAATAACACACACTGTATTTGTTTATCACCAGTCGAAGGACATCTACACTATCATACGTCTGGTCTTTACTATTCCGAGCTCACCAACGCCTCCAACACTTGGGGACAATAAGGCAGTTTCTCTTGTCTTCTGGACGGGCCATCCAGACAAAACCACAGAAACTTTACTGCAGTATGGAAGAACCTGCTGGTTTATCTGCTCAGAGGAGAACTGCCCCCCCGACTGAGCCTGGTTTCTTTTCTCTATTCTGTCACTGGTGGAGTTTTGGTTTCTTGCCACCGTCGCTCTGACTTGCTTAATTGGCGACTCTAAATTTATGAATCTCAATCAAACTGAGTGTTTTAATGAATGTTTAATGACGTCGTCTCTGATGTAATTCTGTAAAACTGCTTTAAAACAATCCCGAATGTTAAAAACACTAAATAAAGAAATAAAGAAATAAAGAAAGAAAGAAATAAAGGGCACTTGACTGGACACTCTGATTAAATATATTAAATAAACTGTAACGGGAAAATGGATTAATAAATGGTGTTTAAATGACTCGGTGTTGCCAGATTGAGATGGACTCCTGCTTAAAATACCTTAAAATAACTTCCAACCCCCAAAAAATGCAACCCAAAAACTAGTAAAAATGGCAAAGCTCGAGTTGTAAATGAAAGCATGTTAGCTTACACGCTAGATGATTTCGAAAGGTGAACCCAACATGGCAACCCTGAGCACATTGTGGGATCTTATCAACATCCTCTGTACATTGTGTGGGTGCCGCTTTCACACGTGCCTAAACATTTTCTTCATCTGTGTATGTTTTAGAGCGCTGGATTAGCATGCTATGCTATTTGTCACAAAATAATAGCAAATGCTCTAAAAAAACCGTCCCTTTCTAAACTCTGTAGTCATCACGCTGCTGGTACACCAACAGCATGTCATTCTGCTTACTGTTATTACACTCGACACTCTTTTATGTGTTCTTTATTACCGCACGACTTTTGTATCCGTTTATGGTCGTATAAAATGCGGTGGGTCGCCTGTAAAAGTGTTTGCTTATATTATTTCTCAGAAACAACCCTCTTTTATTCTCTCTCTCTCTCTCCTTTTATTTGTCTGGTTGGAACAGAGCTGACGCAAAGCATAAGCAAACTATGTGGCTGCTTACGGCCCCCTGTGGCCACCAGGGGGCCCCCAGGAGTACAAGACTTATTTTTCTTTCAACACGTTTACATTTGTGGCATTTGGTAGACGTTCTTATCCAGAGTGACTTTCATTTATCTCCTTTTATACAACTGAGCATGCGGGGGTTAAGTCAAGCAGTGGCAACTTGGTGGTGCTGGGAATCGAACCCAGATCCTCCGATAAGCAGCCCAACACCTTAACCACTAAACTACCACTTTCCATTTTATATATTATGTCAATGGTCATTGGTAATTATACACAAATGCAATATTAATTTAAATAAAAAACACCACCACCACCAACGCAGTATTATGTTAATGGTGTGCAGGCTGCATAAAGGGTGATAAAGGGTGTGTAAGATTAGATTATCGTCTGTGAATAACAGGGATTAATTCACTCTTTTCGACCAATCAGATTCGAGAGCTTCTGGTTGCTGTAGTATAACTGTCTTCAAAAATATAATGGACAGTCTGTGGACACCCAACTAACACAAACATATGTGTGTGTTCTCCCATGTCTAAGTCACACTGTTGTCTAGAATTTCCTTGTATGTTATAGCATAAACTCGAACCCTGTCCCAGCAGGACAGTGTCCCTGTGTACAAACCCCCTGATCTCCATGAAGACATGCTGTGTTCTGATTGGAGGAGAAGAACTCTCATGTCCTGTACAGAGTCCTGATTCTGACTCCACCCCTTTAAACTGAACACCTTTGGGATGAACTGGAACCCCGACTGAACCCCAGACCTCCTCACTATTACATCATCAGTGTCTGATCTCACTCATACTATTGTACTTCGAAAGACACATATGGATCTGATGATCAGGTGTCCTGAAGAGAGTAAATCACAGGAGGACCTCAGCAGACTATACAAAAAAGTCTGACAATCGGCTCCGAGGTGAGTTTAAGTCCAGGTGAGACTTTAGTAATACGTTTGACAGATAAAGACTGAGAACTGACGAGAGAGTCGACTTTGGAACATGGTGCGTCATCACACGGTGTTATAAATACCCGCCATGGCAGATGGCCCAAATGTCAAGCACAGAAATAACAAATGACATTCATTTGGATCCTGGTTTTTTTTTCAGCATAAAAAACCATAACTAACAAAATCAGTAAAAGAGAAGACATTCTTTTCTGCCGTTAGTGGTTAGATTTTGATGGACATCAGCAGGGTATTATTTCCAGATCGTTTTTAAATTATATTTAATCTCTTTGGCTGGAAATCCGGACTTCCATATGACCGTGAATGGAAATCGACACGTAACCCGGACGTAATCATGACTGATCTGATCGAACCCACACAGCTACAAACACAACAAGGTTCACGAAGCGTTCAGATGTACCACATGCAGATTTTCTGCTAACTGACACCAAAAAATGCTAATCTGACCTTCTGGCACATTGAAAACAATCTGCCTTCTCGATGAATTCTCCTGAGAGTCGGATCGTTACAGGGAATCGACTAAAGGCTGCTGGAAAAGATTCACGCAGGAGATCGAGGCTGTAACCATGAAAGCGAGAGAGAGACCGAGAGAAAGAGAGGTTTCTTACTCGTTCAGCTCCCAGATGGATGTTGGAGGTGGTGGAGTTTCAGTGAACAGCCCTGGACTGCTTTTACCCCCCTTTAAATACGCTTCCACTTTTACAACTGCTAATTTGGGACACGTCACGAAACACCTGGCTTCCAGAGTACATATATAATATAATATATATATATATATATATATATATATTTCTGTGTGTGTGTGTGTGTGTAAACAATCTGGATGAAGTGAAAGGAGTTTTAATTCGGGTTCTTTCATTGGTCTGTCCCGCCCATACCAAGTATTAAGAGGCTCGTCTTCCTTCCTGTAACTCTGTTTGTGTTGGTAAAACGGAAGCGCTGATCAAAACATTCCTGTCTTTATTTAACCGGTCGACCCGTTGACTAGTCTGCTTCCTCCGTTACACTGTTTACGCTGTCGAGAGAGGAAAGTGGTGGTAAAGTGGAGGAAACACTCACACTGCACCACCTCTAGAAGACTTTTCAGGAATCAAACAGTCAAAGAATCATTCATTCATTTATTCATTCATCTTCCCTAATTCGGGGTCACAGGGATCTGCTGGAGTCTATCCCAGCCGTCTCTGAAAGGGTGAAAGGCAGGAGGGGGACACCCTGGACAGGTGGCCAGGGACCACACACACACTCACACTCACTCCTATGGGCAATTTAGAATCACTAATCAATCTACTGTTGGAGGAAACCAGAGAACCCGGAGTTAACCCACGCCAGCCCAGAAAGAACATACAAACTTCACACAGAAAGACCCCTGCAGGGGAATCGAACCCATTCAACCTTAATGAACCCCAGCATGGGTGCACAGATATAAGCAAAGTCTAACGACACGATATGGTATTTAATCCAAAGCAAAAACGATCTAATAACACTAATAGAAACTGAAGTGCTCCTCCTGTTTACGATGCTGTATCAGGAACCTAACCGAGTTCCTCCCCATCTCCTCCAGCGAATTCTCATTTCTGACAGGTGACTAGGGTTTGTGCTCAGATTGACAGTTTATCAAAACGCAGGAAATTGTACCTCTCCGGTGACTCTCCAAGCAAAAATGTATGGATATGAAAGGGTATCAAAAAGTTTCAAGACATGCCAACAGATGGCAGCACAAGGCTGCGTGCAAGGCTGTTCAATTTTATACACATAAACATATACATTTTATAACATATATAAATATATAAATATAATTCCAATTAGAGGTTGACCAATTATTCATCTTATTTTATTAATTAGATATTGTTTAATTTAGCGATTTCTTTATGAATCTGTTTTGTTGTTTAAATGTTTGTAATAAAGTTCAGCACTATTTTACTGAAGTGTTGCGTAATAAATGATGGTAATTATCCAGCATTTATCTTGAAATATATGAGTTTGTTAATCAGTATCGGGCCAAATTCTCCTCTAATTAAAGAATTTAAAGCCACACGTTCTTTCTATCAGCTTTAAGCCTCTTCGTTTGGTCCTCAAGCTACAACCAGAGGTTTCTTTTCCTGTACGGTTTCATCACTGATGATGATGATGATTATGATGATGATGCTGATGATTATTTAGATGATGATGATTAGAATGATAACTACAGGGATGATGTCACAGACGGTGAGCTGGAGGCTGCTGCACCTGTTTGTCAGACGATGATGTCATTGTTTCATTTAATCTGATGCGTGTGTGTGTGTGTGTGTGTGTGTCTGACTCTCACACCTCCTCGACTTTAAACGGAAATGAACTGGAAATCATTTGTTCGTTATTAAGTCAATCGCTTATTTTCATCACTTTCTTCTGTTGTGTTTCCTCTTTTCCTTCTCTTTTTTTCTCTTCTGGTTGTCGGATGAATATAAAACGCTGTCGCGTTTAAATGAGTAAAAACAGGAGTTACGGCGCTGCGCTAGGGTTAAAAACAGCGGCCGATGAATAGCAAAGAAAACGTGCACAGCAAGCACATCTGGCGTAAAATCGGGGGGGGGGGTGCAGATATACCGCTCCAAGTTATATTAATAACGACATTTCCGGTTATGTAAATGTTCAGCTGTCAGGGGTCCGCTTTAGAATGTGGGGCCCCAGGAAACTGCCTCCTTGCCTGTATCTTTGCTACGCCTCTGAGAACAGGCTGTCCCATTAGAACCAAATATTAGTATTGATGATTATAGTTTGATTATTTGATAGCTGATGATTGGGATGTGTGTGAAAATGTTAAGAACTTCTGGAGTATGTGTTAAAGAAGAAGAGGAACTCAAAGAAAATCACAAATTTAACACACCTGATTAAATTTTGCAAAGCGCATAAAGTTTTTAGTGCAAATAATGGAAATCATAATAAAGACATTATTTAATTTATTGTCTTTGGGACTGACGAGGTTGGACAGGATTAGGAACGAGTTCATCAGGGGGACGGCTCATGTTAGATGTTTCGGGGAGAAAGTCAGGGTGTCCAGATTGAGGTGGTTTGGACATGTCCAGAGGAGGGACAGTGAATATATCGGTAGGAGGATGTTAGAAATGAAGCTACCAGGCAGAAGGTAAAGAGGAAGAGCAGAGAGGAGGTGAAGTGATGCGATAAACGAGGACATGAAGTTAGTAAATAATAGAGAATAGAGTGAGGGTGGAGACAGATGATTCGCTGTGGAGACCCCTAAAAGGACACAGCCGAAAGGAGAAAAAGAAGAAGAAGATATTAAAGACGTTATTTAATATTCTAATTAATTAAAATGTTGTTAATAAATTTCATTTCATAAAAAAATATCTATTTTTGTCTGTGTGTCCAGACTTTAGGGACAGTACAGTCCTGTACAGTCTTTCTTCTACTGTTGAAAGGATCATAGCGGTGTTTATGTGTGTGTGTGTGTGTGTGTGTGTGTGTGTGTGTGTGTGTGTGTCGTCTCTGTTCCCTTCGTAAAACTTCACTTCCTGGTTCAGCAGTCACTTAAGTGAAATTTCTGACATCATCAGCGGACATGACAAAAGGGGGACACGTTTCAGAACTCCAACATTATGAAACAGATGAAGAAACGTAGAAAACTGTGAAATGAAGGACAAGTTCCTCAGGGGTGTGTGTTGTGTGGTGTGTGTGTGTGTGTGTGTGTGTGTGTGTGTGACCTGCTCTGTAGGAAATGTGTTTGTTTATTAATCTGGTGTGATTATTACGGAGGTTTGTGGTCAGGAGACGTCGTCACTAAACCGTCTGTAAGAATCTTAAAACTTTAATAATATTTTAAAAATAAAATCTTAAAACTCGATTATTAGAAAAATTCAGGTTTGAGGTTTTGACTTATATCATAGTTTCAGTTCCTCACACACACACACACACACACACACAAACGACAGGTTATAACACTGTTATTCACCAGTCATAAGATTCATCACTGAAAAATACAAACACACATAAATCTGCTTTTAATAATAAACTATAGACTTCAGTTAACACTGTTTTACACACACACACACACACACACACACACACACTGTATTATGCACACACATGCACACACTGTGTTACACACACACACACACACTGTTACACACACACATATACACACTGTGTTACACTGCCGGTGTTAATGTACATGTCTAATAAAACAGGTTTTGTGTGTGTGTGTGTGTGTAAGCGTGTGTGGTTTGTGTATGTGTGTGTGTGTGTGTGACACCAATAGTCAGTTAAAAAAGTAAAACTGACAGTGTGAGAGAGAGAGAGAGAAAAGACAGATAGACAGAAAAGGGAGGCAGACAAAGATAGAAAGACAGAGAGAAAGACACACACAGACAGACAGAGAAGAGACAGACAGACACAAAGAGAGAGAAAGACAGAAAGAGAGAGGGATACAGACAGACAGACAGAGATAAAAAAAAAAGATAGAGACAGACAAAGATAGAGAAAGTGTGAGAGAGAGAGCGTTAGAGCGAGACAGATAGACAGAGAGTGAGAGAGACAGACAGAGGAAGAGAGGCACACATACAGAGTGAGACAGGGAGAGACACACACGCGCACGCGCGTGTATTCTAGTCTAGAATGTGGCTCTAGAACGCGGAGTTTTGTCATTCCCGAAATGTCGCCTTTACTCACCGTTAAACAGGGAAAAAACCCGCACATTTCACACAGCACCTCTTTTCCGTCCGTTTATCTCCTCCGAACAGGACACGGTAAAGTATCAGACCGAGTGAATAAAAACAGGCGGGTTTAAAAGAAGCGGAATAAAGTTAGTGCGCGGACTGAACTCCGTCTCACTGATGAGGTCATTCTGATCAAAATAAAGCCATGACGTCATCTGAAACCAGTCCCACTCCGAGCGCAAGGCGGCCTTAAAGAAGCCACGCCGGGCACGTAGACTTCCGCAGAGCACGCACACACACACACACACACACCGGCTTTCAGAACAACAAACTAGTTTCCATATTGACGCGGACTCGTTTAGACGGCAGTGAGTGAAATATTTCACTCTTCCGGTTCAGCTCCACTTTCAGCCCTATGAGCTGCAGCGGAATTAAAGGAAGGGGCGGAGCTTAAATACACACTGTAGCCAGACACTAGTAACTATTAAACACTCACAAATCCATCACTACTGTAACATCAATCACAAACTCATCACTACTGTAACATCAATCACAAACTCATCACTACTGTAACATCAATCACAAACACACTACTGTACATCATCAATCATCAATCACAAACTCATCACTAAACATCACACACTCACACAACTCACACTACTGTAACATCAATCACACAACATCAATCACAAACTCATCACTACTGTAACATCAATCACAAACATCAATCACAAACAAGCCATCACTACTGTAACATCAATCACAAATCATCACAAAAACTCATCAACTGAACATCAATCACAAATCATCAATCACAAACTCATCACACAAACTAAACTCATACTGTACCACACATCATCTCAATCACACGTAACATCAAAACTCAAAACATCACTGCCATCAATCAACTCATCACTACTGTAACATCAATCACACATCAATCACAAACTCATCACTACTGCTACATCAATCACACACATCAATCACAAACTCATCACTACGTACCATCAATCACACACACAATCACAAACTCATCACTACTGAACATCAATCACAACACACTATCAACATCAACTCACAAACTCATCACTAATGTAACATCATCAATCACAACATCAATCACAAACATCATCACTACTGTACATCAATCACAAACATCAATCAAAAAATTCATCACTACTGTAACATCAATCACAAAACAGCACATCACAAACACATCACTCACTGCAACATCAATCACACACATCACAAATTCACATCACTAATAAAACTCATCACTACTGAACATCAATCACACAATCAATCACAAACACAACATCATCAATCACTGCAACAGCAATCAACATCAATCACACAACATCACACACATTCATCACTAATAGAACAATCACAAACACAAAACAAACTCACATCAACCACACATCAATCACAAATCTCGTCACTACTGTAACATCACAAATCACACACATCAAATCACAAAATCATCACTAACTCAATCACACACATCATCACAAACATCAATACTGCACAAACTATCACTACTGTAACATCAAACATCACAAAGCACTCACTACAAACTCAACATCAATCACACTCATCACAAACTCATCAGCAATCAACCAAACTCCAATCACAACTGCAACATCACTCACCACCATCACTACTGCACAATAACATCAATCACACACAACATCACACAACATCAACACCAAACTCACACTGGTGTATCATCAAATCATCAACACAAATATAACATCCACACATCACAAACTCATCATCACTACTGTAACATCGAAACACACATCACCAAATTCATCACTAATATAACATCAATCACAACTCATCATTGATCACATCATACACACATCAATCACACCTCAAGCACAACTCATCCAATACTGGAACATCAATCACATCAACACATCAATCACAAAATCATCACTACTGCAACAACATCACACACATCAATCACAAACCATCACTACTGCAACATCATCACTCATCACATAATAGAACACAATCACAAACTCATCACTACTGTAACATCGAACACACATCACAACATTAATCACTAATTAACATCAATCACAAAATCATCATTCGCAACATCAATCACACATCAATCACAAACTCACCTCACTATTGGAACATCAATCACACACATCAACACACATCATCACAAATCCATCACTACTGCAAATCACACAACCAATATCACAAATCCATCACTACTGCAACATCAATCACAAACATCAATCACATATGTTCATACTCAAACATCATCACGTTCATCACACCACAAAACAAATCATCACTACGTAACATCAAATCACAAACACAAATCATACACACATCAATACACAAACCCCATCACTAATCTACATCTAATGTATTTGTTGTTGTTTGTTATATTATGTTGTTGTTGTTGTTATTACTACTTTCAAACTGTTGTTTTTACCATTTATATATATATTAATTGATTAATTAGTTATATATATATTTATATATTATATAGTTATATTATATATTTATATAAGTTAGTTATATTATATATTATATTTATATATAGTTATATTTATATATTTATATATAGTTATATTTATATATATTATAGTTTATATGAGTATATGTATATTAGTTATATTTTATATAGTATTTATATATATAGTTATATTTATATATAGTTTATATTTATATATAGTAACAGTTATGATAGTTATATATAGTATATTTATTATATTATATATATTTATAGTTTATATTTATATATAGTTATATTATCTATATAGTTTTTTATATTTTTATAGGTATTTTTTATATTTAGTATAGTTTATATATTTATATATTATATATTTATATTTATATATAGTTATATTATATATATAGTTATATTTATAGTATATTTATATATATTATATTTATATATTAGTATATATGTATTTCTATATAGATTTTTATATATTTATAGTTATTATATATAGTTATATTTATAATTATATATAGTTATTTATATAATAGTTTATTATGTTATATAGTTATATTTATATATTATATATAGTTATTTATATTTATATATATGTATTATTATGTATTTATATATAGTTATATTATTATATATATTTATATATAGTTATATTTATATATTTAGTTATATAGTATATATTTTATATATTTATATTAGTATATTATATTATATATAATGTTTATATATAAGTTATTTATAGTATTTATCTAGTTATTTATATATATTTATATTTATTATATATATTTATATTTACTCTTAGGAATGTGACTGTGATGTAATATTAATGACGCGCTGCTGCCGAACGCGACTAAAAGCCGCTGCGAAAAACACAGATTCCCGTCATGCCCCGCGCGCACTGGGCGGTCCGTGAAAAACGTCTAAGGGGCGGAAACGGTGCTAAAAACATTAGCGAGTCTCGGGATTTTCTGTATTTTGAAGCGGATTTTTGTGGAAAGACTCGGATTAAACTCGTGTTTCGGACCCGCAGATATTCGTTCCCGCCGTGTGTGTGTGTGTGTGTGTGTGTGTGTTTGTGTGTTTAAGTGACTGATTAAAGCAGCGATCTGTTCGGCTCTCCCAGTGCAGGTCATCCAAAATGGATGACAGTAAGGTGAGCGATCAGAACTTAGTTTACTACAGATAACCAGTTAAACCCTCGGATTACTAACCGGCAGCGGATTAGAGTACTAGTTATCCCGTCTGTTCACTTATAATTCATTCATTAATGTAGCGGGAAAAAACAGGGCTGTTGTTTAGATCTGCATGCCGAATAACCAGCTAGTTAGTTACCCAGCTTTCTGTCTAGTCCTCCAGATGTTTTTAACTAGCAGTCCAGAGACAGACCTGGACTGCCGGTATCCGGGTTTATTTCACATCTGTTCAGCTCCAGCTGTGGATCACACGGTCCTACATCTGTGTACATTTACACATTAATGATATAAATTATATAAAAACATATAAAACATATATATATATATATAATAATCATTAATAACATCTTTAAAAGTGTCGGCAAAAAAACGTTTAATAACTATATTATTATTAATATTATTATTATATATAAAACAATATGCAAATATCTAAAATGTTTATGATGTTTTTCCTGTTGAGGAAAATAATCGACAAATGTTTAATAATTAATTACAGATTAATGAATAATATCAGTTTTATTTCGATTTATTGCCTAACATTATTATAATTAATTATTCAAATTATTGTACAGAATTAATATATATATATATATATATAATGTGTGTGTGTGTATATATATATAATTTATTACTTTCTTTTAATTATATATATATATATATATATATAGTAGTGAGTGCTATAAGTTTGATTCTTCGTGTATTTAGTTTTATTATTCTAATTAAATTATGATTAAATAAAATTTATACATCAATTTTTCTTTTTAGATTTTTTATCTTGGTTCTTGTTCTATTTTTTTTCATAGCAAAAGTTTTTTTTCATTTAGATAAGATTTATAAAAATGTTCTAGTTACAAAACAGTTATTTTAATATTTAATATATATTTTAGTACTTGTCCTGTTGTTATTATTAGTAATAATATTATAATTAAAGTCATAATTAAGGGTTTTTTTGGTCTTAGTTTTGTATATTTTATTATATTGATCTGATCAGAATTGTAATAAACCTGCTGAACGCCGTCACTCCGTAACCGATGGATTCTCTACCAGTCCTGACCGTCTGGCTGTGTTTTATTCCACACGCTTTATTTTCTTATATTTATTACAAACAATCCCGAGTTTATTTATTCTGCGTGACGTTTCCTACGCTAACCTCAGCTCTGACTTCAGCTCCCTTCGTTTTTCCAGCAGTTGGTGGGTGGAAAGGTGAAGAAACCGGGAAAACGTGGCCGAAAACCGGCTAAGATCGACCTGAAGGCCAAGCTGGAGCGCAGCAGGCAGAGCGCACGGGAATGTCGAGCCCGGAAGAAGCTGCGCTACCAGTACCTGGAGGAGCTGGTGTCCAGTAAGGAGAGAGCCATCTGTGCTCTGAGAGAAGAGCTGGAGATGGTGGGTTCCTCCATCAGTGTAACGATTTATTCTTTAAAAGCTGCTTTAAATATAAAATGTCAACAAAAATCCGCTTCCTAACAGTAAAACCAGTGTAAAACTCCTTAAACCCGCCCACTTTACCGTACCCGTCCCATTGCTCCGCCCCCTTCGCTAATCATCCAGACTAAAAGCGTTTTTTACATTCACATTTCCACTGAACGCGATGTGGTGTGTGAAGCTAAAGCTTGAGGAGGCGGAGCTTAGTGTAGTGGGATTTTTAGGATGCGGTACCTTAGTACTAAGATGTTGGATTACCTGTAAGAAGGTTGTAAGTTCAAATCTCAGTGACATTAGACGCATTTGTTGCTCAGTTGTATAAACGAGGGAAGTGGTAGCTCAGCGGTTAAGGTGTTGGACTGCTGATTGGTGGATCATGGGTTCAATTCCCGGGACCACCACTACTTCTAATGTAATCATCTTTGGATGGAAACGTAGCTACAGACGGTTGGGTAACATTTTTCTGGTGTGTGTGTGTGTGTGTGTGTGTGTGTGTGTGTGTTGTGTGTTTTCAGTATAAGCAGTGGTGCATTGCTATGGATCAGGGAAAAATCCCATCAGAAATCAAAGCTCTTCTAACGGGAGACGATCAGAAAGGCTCCCAAAGCAGCAGCGCCACCAAAACACCCAAAAACGGCAAATACAACTCCGCGGGCATCAACCAGAGCAAGTCGACTTAACCGTCTCCGGATCCGCGCTCGCCTTCAACCACAGCCCGTCTCACTGCGGCCCGGAAACGATTAGAGCTACATAGACTGGTGGACATGAAGGATGAGAGAGCAAAGCGGCGGTGACCCACAGTACAGATGGTGGTGTGTGTGTGTGTGTGTGTGTGTGTGTGTGTGTGTGTGTGTGTTGGAGGAATCTGGGTATAAAACACTAAATCTCTTTAACTTCACAGTATTCTAACAAACATCATTTGGGTGATGATTTTATTTAGTCCGTCTCAGATTTCTTCCCCCATTGAAAGGTGGAGGTGATGTAGGTCAGACCCAGATGTGAAGCGTGACATGACAGCGGCACACGGCGGGCGTGGCCACCACCACCGTGACGCTCTAACGCACTTTAACAGATTTCTGAAGATTTTGCCTAGCACTGAGTTCACGCTGTTGAGTTTCTAAAGCAAAACTGCGTCTGTGTTTATTTCCTGTGTATTTATTTCCAGAGTTAAAGCACTTTCCTGTTCGTCGTTTCTCCACATCTGGAAAGACTCGGATCTGTCTGTCTGTCTGTCTGTCTGTAGTTTTAGTATAAGACTCGGATCTGTCTGTCTGTAGTTTTAGTATAAGAACCCACCTGGATTACAATAACACATTCACTATAATTTCTCTTTATTCTTTCTCTCTCTCTCTATTTCTCTTTCTCTCTCTCTGTCACCCTTCTGACTGTCTCGCTGTCTTTTTCTCTCTTTTTCTCATTCTGTCTTTTTCTCGCCATCATCTCTTTCTTTCTCTCTCTCTCTCTCACACATTCCCCTCTCCGTCTCTCTCTCTCTCTCTCTCTCTCCTCTCCTGCACTCTCCTCTCGTCTCTCTTCTCTTTTTCTCCCTCACTCTCCCCTTTGTCCCCTCTCTCTCTCCGTCTTCCTCTCGTCTCTTCTCCACCCTTTGTCTGTATCTCAGAAAAGTTTCAGAAGTTTTCTTTAGGATGCGGTGGAATATTTTTTTTTTTTATATCTAAACTTCTGACTTAACTGACGCAGTAAATCGTGTGTGTCGTTACACTTACAGTATTTCAGAATCCATCGATTAGATTATTATACAAACTCAACATTTAAAGTACAAACTAACCGGATCAATAATCATCCTAATCACCTAATAACCCTAATAATAACCGTCTGTAGAGCAGTGATGCGTTCGTGTTTCCTGTTTTCAGTAATGTCTTTATTTTTCACAGAAATATATATTGGATATTTTTATATATGGATTTATGTAGAACTGTAATGGATTTATGATGTATAGAAACTGTTGGCAAAAAGCTGAAACTATTTGTCTATGTAACAATAAATAAATAGAAATATATATATATATATAATAAAGATGTGCACTTGCTTACCGTAAACTTTTATTCTGATTTTTTTTGCAGTGTGTATAAAGACACTCACTAGCGAACACAGCAGAACAAGCCGGAAAATGCAAATTGTCTCGGTTTTGTTTTAAGTTTAAGAGAATTTGTAACCTTTTATGAGTATTTTTGTTTCATATTAAGCTGCTGAAGGCAATATTTTAATAAAAAATACCAAATATGTTATAATAAACGCATTTCTGCTCTCTGAGACGCCCAAAGAATTGATATTCAACCAGGGACATTTAGTGCAGCAGGGAAAACTCCACCTTACACCACTTTTTACATCTGCAGTTCTGGCACTCGTATCCAACCGGAAGTACAGTTCTCTTTGCAGTTAAGGGCCTTGCTTAGGGGCCCAGCAGTGACAGCTTGGTGGTGCCAGAAATTGAACCCGTATTCTTCTGATTAGCAATTCAGCGTCTTAACCACTGAGCTACCACTTTCCCTCCATTTCATATCAGACATTCAGCAAGAAAATCATTTATCTGTTTGTACTGATGGAAAATCCGTGTCTGATCCGTGTCTGATCCGTGTATCAGTAAACGAAGGATCACCAATCTGCTTATTTTCTTTAAACTTGTCAGCGTTTTCTTAAATTTAGAAAGAGGTAAAAAATAAATGAGGATCCCTAAACCATCATGTTGAACCCATGGCGATGTCGAGTTACCAGGTCCTGAAACTGATCACCAGTTTAGAGTCACTCTGTTGTCTGTGATGTCTCAGCATGCAGTTATTTCTGCTGTGACACGTCTCTCAAACGCTGAAACATGCATGTGGACATCATGAGGAAAATAAAGCATGAGAACAGAAAACCTGGCAACCTTTTCAGACACCAGTAGTGGATTGGTGGTTTTTAAGGTCATTTTATCCGAATAGATTTTACAGTGAAAGATTTTCGCTTTTGTTCTCAGACAGAACATCCACGCATAAGCACACAAAAGCACACACACACACACACACACACACACAGGTGATATTGTGCCATTTTCAATAAAGCACTGATGATGTTTGCATTAAAGAAACTTTTACAGTTCTTTTGTGACTGTTGAAGTAAAAAATGCTCAATTTTTCAGTTTCTTTTTTTTTTCGACTTTCTTTTCTTTGTACTCGAATTATTGCAAGCACAGGATTCTTCTCTTAAACTCCTACCAGTGCAGATACTGTACACATGTAATGCCATTCTATCATCTGTGATGATGTCATGTGACACGTCCCAACCCAAATTTGCAGAAAATCGTATGTTTGCCCCAAAACATCAGACTGTTTTTTTTTTTTTTTTTTTTTTCCTTTTTTTTTGACTGTTTGCCTTTTTTCCGTTTTTTTTTTTTTTTTTTTTTTTTTTTTTTTTTTTTTTTATTTTTTTTTTTCTTGTTTTTTTTTTTTTTTTTTTTTTTTTTTTTTTTTTTTCTTATTTTTTTAATTATTTTTTTTTTTTTAAATGGCCATTTTTTCTGTTTTTCATTTTTTTTTTTTTTTTTTTTATTTTTGCTATTTTTTTTTTTTTTTATCAGGATTTTTTTTTCCCCGTTGCTGGAAAAATGTCCCTCTGCTATTGATCAGAGATCTCACAGAAACCGTAGGAGTCTGTATTTAATGCCTTTTTTAATATTTTGCTTATCTTTATTTAACGAAACACAGTTTCCGGACATTTGCTGAAACAGGACGTTTCCTACAGAAAGTAACACTCTATTGTAACAGACGAAACGAAAGCGTTATCACAGCGCTAGAACGGTGTGAACGTGATGGAGATGATGTTCCTCTCATGACCCCAGAGAACAAATCTAGACCGCATTGACCCATAGATTGACCTAGCGAGAGAGACTCGCCATCATTTCTTTCAGCAAACTGACGGTTTGCTTCAGCGTCACCATATTTGATCAGCATTAACGAGAATTTAACATTACATAACGTACCACAGACAAAAATGACACACTTGTGGTCACAAACTCATGAGTATGACCTGTAGACATCTGGCTACCGTAAGACGTTTTTTGCTTCTGGTATGTCAGGTGTAGCGCTTTTAGTTCTTGATAGTTGGCGAGTTCCAGAAAAATTCAGACCTGAGCACCTTTGAGTACATTAGGACGTTTGTCACCGTGTCCTTCTATACAAATGTGTTTGGTGGGTTGACGCTGATAGGCCATGCCAGTTTTTTCTCTTTTGCTTCTCGGTCAAAAGTGTCATAAACCGAATCCTTGATCAGAGTTTTGGTCTGCACGGGTAAGTCTACCACCCCTACGTAATTTTTTTTAGCTATCCTTGAACTGGCGGTGATGGTATACGCGTTGCTCCGGTAGCACTTCATGGATGACATGCAGAATGTCTCTCTCATTCCTCGCCTGAAATTAGCGTTGTAAACGGAATAGAGTGTCGGCTTCGAAGCGGTGGAGCTAAACGACATCCATGCGATAGTGACAAAGAACAGCGCCCCCTGCCTGCTGGGGCCAGTGGATACATCAGGATGCCAAAGCTGCACTACGTAAAAAGGCATCCAGGTGAGGAGGAACACAGTGTTGAGCATTAGGAACATCTTGATTGTTTTCACTTTTGTTCTCGGCACAATGTTCATAGTCCTGCGTACCGTGCGGCCGTCTGCGCTAATTCGCCAGATATACCTCACGACCTTCTGGTAGAAGGACAAGATGAGAAGTGCGGGAACCAGAAACCCGAATAGAAGGTGAATCAGAGCATAGGCCAGACCGTCCCAGGATCCCGGGAGAAAAAACTCGCAGTGTCTTTGCGCAATTGATGATGAAGATCCGTAGAAAAAGAGACATGGCGAGATGAAGGCGGTGCCGAAGAGCCATGAAGCCAGAATCATGCGTTTGGCTTTCTCGCGAGACACTTTAAAGCTCAATGGATACACGATGGTGTAGAAGCGATCCACACAAATAGAAAGGAGCACATAGACCTGCACCCCGGGGCACAGGTGTTGGAGGTATCGCACTGCCTTGCAGGCCGCCGCACTCAGGGGCCAGTACCCGGACGAGACCTGAAGCAGAACAAATGGAGCGCAGCCCAGGCTCAGCAGCAAATCCGCACAAGCCATAGACACCACAAAATAGTTGGTGGTCGACTGAGTCCTGCGGCTGCGGTGTATCACCAGACACACCAAAGCATTCCCTAGAACCGAGACCAGCCAAAAAACTCCAAAGATCAGCCCGAGAATGGTCACTTCTGCTGGTGTGAGCTGGTAGGACACCTGGGTGCTGTTGGGTCGGACTGTGGACACGTCCAGCCGGCAGACAGGTGTGGGAAAACTGGCTGGGAGACTCGACACATTGTTCCTCTCTGAGTTGTTGGACATCAGGTGTGTGAGGAGTGTGGTGTGAAAAGAGGGCTTTGCAGCGTCCATCGACAAGGCATACACCATTTCTGTAGCTGTGGTCAGACCTGGAAAGCAAGAAGAAAGGAATGTTACGGGGAATAAAAACTTTTAATGTTTGTTTTTATTTGATGCATTTTAGTCGCTGTTACAGTTTTGGGATGTGTGCACAAGGCAGGACAGTTAGCTCAGTGGTGAATGTGTTGAACTGCTGATCAGATGACCATGGATTGACTACCCAGCACCACCAAGCTGCCACTGCCGGGCCCCCGAGAAAAACCTTTAACCATAACTAAAATGAGATAAATGTAAATCGCTCTGGATGAGGATGTCTGATAAATGCTAGGAATGCGATGAAGTGGTAACACACACTTACTATAACAGCTAACTACGTTTTTTCATCATTTATATTCAAGCTAAAGGATATTGCCGTCGATAGGTGTGTGTATGTGTGTGTGTGTGTGTGTGTGTGGGGGGGGGGTGTTCTAAGGGCCCACGCATTCTGGGGGCTCCCAGAGATCTGTATTTTTTGGTAGAACAGTACTAGCAGTGATGTAATAGTATGTTAGTGTGGAATGGGTGTGGTAGGGGGCCCAACATCATATTCCTTCATAGAGCCCAAAATCGCTAGCAGCGCCTGTGCTAAAGGCACACGGACAACACAAGAAAGTAGAAGAATAGAGTGGAAAACGTATCATTTGTGGGATGTCAGTGAAAAAACATGGTGGAATCATGGTGTGGATGTGACGTCTGGGGTTGAATTCCTCATTTCAGAAGCTGACTTCACTTATTGTGTGTTAATACTGTATATGGAATAATCCTCGGAGACAGATGAAACCAGCCACACCCTCTTACACACACTTCAGCTCAGGAATCTCGTGGTGGCATTCAGAGGGTATATAACCTGCTTCTCAGCCATCTTGGTTTCCAGTCTTCAGATAGGGTTTGTGCCCCACACGGGGCGTTCTGAGCATGTTCCTTTGGAAGTTTTTTTGCATTGCGCTGAATAGTGCGCTGTAGTTAACAGACCAGAGTTAAACCAGTCACTTTTTAACACTGAAGGATTGCTGTACACCTCACAATTTGCTCAGGTAGTTCGGCGGTTAAGGTGTTAAGATTTAGTTTCTAGCTCCACCAAACTGCTGGTCCCCTGAGCAGGACCCTTAACCCTTAACATAAGATAAATGTTTCTCACTCTGGATAAAGATGTCTGCTAAATGCTAGACATAGAAATCCACTCATCTGTGTTTTTTAATTAACTTTTCGATCTGTAAGACTTAAACACACTTTAACTCAAACACCCTAATCCTAACCCTAATCCTAACCCTAATCCTAACCCTAACCCTAACCCTAACCCTAACCCTAACCCTAATCCTAACCCTAACCCTAACCTTATTGTAAACTAATCCCTAACCTAACCCTAATCCCTAACCCTAATCCTAATCCTAACCCTAATCCTACCTCATCCTAACCCTAACCCTAATCCCTAATCCTAATCCTAACCCTAACCCTAATCCCTAATCCCTAATCCTAACCCTAATCCTAACCTTAACCCTAATCCTAATCCTAACCCTAACCCTAATCCTAACCCTAATCCTAACCCTAACCCTAACCCTAACCCTAACCCTAACCCTAACCCTAATCCTAATCCTAACCCTAATCCTAACCCTAACCCTAACCCTCTGGTGATCTTTCTAAAGCGTTTGGCACATCATTTTTGATTCTGTTAGCAATGCTTGCAATATTTCCTCATCACATTATGAGAGAAGTTCATCTTCATGCAAACAGAAAGGAAACATTTTTCCTATGACGATAAATTGCAGATCGTCTCAGCACACAAAGAGCAGTCTGACACGGGCCCTTTGTGCTCACAGGATAACACACACCAACAACAGTTATAGATTTTACGCTGATAATAACCTGCTGATCACCCAGAACGGTGGCCATGGCCATTTTCACTGCAGTTCATTAAGATGCTCCTGTCTCAGCTGATCGCAGCCACCGCTCGTCAGGGCACTCACGGGAAAACCAACGGCAAGCAGAAATTGTTTAATGAAGGAAATGATGAGGGAATTGAGGAAATGATGTCAGCAAAATGGCTAAAAGTGCTAATCGTGCCTGTATAGGAAGGTAAAATGAAGAAGAAGAGATTTTCTCATAGGTGGTGTTGCTGATTATACAAATAGATTTCTTTTTATTTATTAAATTTGACTTTGGAATGACAGGAATGTTTTTTAATGCACTTCACATCCAAATGAAAAAGTTAGAATTTGTGGGTGGGTTAATTATTTAGCCAATTAGCCAACAAACTAGAAAACTAGTACAAGACGTTTTCTACAATATTCTATTATATTCCGTTACATTAATTTTTCCAGCACCTGGAAGACACTCATATCCAGAGCAACTTACTTTTATCTTATTGTATTTTCACCGAACTAAGCAGTTGAGGGTTAAGGGCCTTGCTCAGGGGCCCATTAGTGGCAGACTGGTGGTGCTGTGTATTAAACCGACAGTCTTCCAATCAGTAGTTAAACCTTTACCACTGAGCTACCAGTTCCCAGCTACCGCTTCCTTCATTAGTTTACAATCTTGCACATTTACTCAACAGAAATTCCCAACATTAACCAGTTCTGAATTTTCTCCAACTCTTTAAACATCTGGATGAGAATCAGGTGAGCTGTCTGATGCACCCCGAACCAGCTGTTTGGATCTTTCTGTCCTTTTGTGACTCTTTTGTTTATAAGTTTATAAGGCGACCCTGAAGACAAAAACAGTCCAAATGGAAGTCTTGCCCTTTCTTTAGTCTATAATCTCATCTGGACATTTGTGTAACAGCGAAATGATAAAATCTGCTGTTCACACAATCTGATCAAACTGAGCATCTTTTTCACAATAAGTATAATAGTATATTCAATTCATTGTCATTGTGCAAGGTACATGTACAGAGCCAATGAAATGCATTTTTCGCATATCCCATCTTAATCACCTCCAGTGGGAGTCTTCTTCCTGTTTGTGTCACGGGGATTATTTCCAAATACAGAACTGGCAACCAGAATCATTTACAAATCACTTGGTCTGAGGTTGGAAGTGCACTAACAATTTATACTGTATGTAAGAAAAGGGGGGGGGGGTCCAGGGGTTCTGTTAATATTGGAGAACTAAAAACTGGAAGGTTCAGGTTTTCAGGTCATTTGTAAATGTAACGATACCGCCGCAGTCTGGTTTCACAAATCATTTCAAATCAAATTAAGTTCAGTTGATGTTTGTTCGAGGGCGTCATCATCATCCCCTGCTCACATGACCCATTTCATGGTTCTGAATGGAGAACTGAGCAAAACACAACAGCCTGCACTCCGCTACACAAACACTACGCCTGACCTTCACTCTCATTATTCATTAAGTGTGTTGAGGGAATGTGTACGAAACACAGACTCCCCGAGACGCCGCTCATTTCCCTGCAGTCCTGTGCTTATCTCAGCGCTGTGTTTACCCCAGTGGCCTCCTTCCTCCATCTGTGTCCTCCGTTTCCCAGCAACAGCAATTATTGAAATGAGCCAGAGCCGCATGGCCGCCATTTCTGATCTAATCACTGCTGTTTTATTTCGTATTATTTTGATTAGTCGGAAATATGATGGCATAAAACGGGGAAATTTGATGCATGTCGAAGTTTAACAAAAAGTCAACATGTCTTGAATTCAGTCATATTTAGCTAAACTTGTACTTATTTTAAAGTAAAAATAATGCTGATTGAATCAATTCCTCTGTTCATCCATCAGTGATCGTAAGAAAATGGTGGTGGTGATAACTGTGTTCAGTGATTACGATTCATTGAGCAATGCGAGTTTAGACAGCATTTTAGGAGAAAATCTGTCATTAGTGAGACAGGTGATGGGGTGATGGTCATTACTGATACTCGTGAGGGTCAATAACGAGACGGTTAATGGTCTAATAGTCATTTATGGGATTGTGTAATGGTGTAATAGTCATAAATGCTATTGTTGACAGGATGGTCAGATGATGGACGATAGTGATGGTTTGATAGTCTTTAATGAGATTGGTGATGCTTGTAATGGTGTATATTGAGATTGTTTAGGGTTGTGATGCTGTTTATAAAACGGATAGTGATTGTAAGGGTTTTTGTGATAGTCATTTAGGACACCGATGACGGTTGTAACAGGTATTAATAAGACAAATAATGGCTGTGATGTCATTGTCATCTTCCTTCATACAATTGAAAATGATTGTGATGATAATTGTGATGGTCAGCAATAAACAATCCTGATGGTTTTACTGGTCATTTTAATGTCTATTTATGATTGTTATGATCATGATGCGGGTCACTGTCATAATCATCATCACAGGCTGTTGTCACGGTTATTGTAATGGTCATTGTCACAGTCATGATGATGTCCATGGTTATGGCTGTTGTCACGGTTATTGTAATGGTTATATAGTGATTTTTATAGTTATATTTATAGTTCATTGTCATTGTCATATCTGTTCTCATGGTTATTGTGATAGTCATTGTCATGGTGATGTTTATTGTCATGGCCCCTGTTCTGGTTATGGTGATGTTCATTGTCATAGTCATGGCTGCTGTTAGGGTTATTGCCATATTCATTGTCATGGTGATGTTCATCGTCATGTTTGTTGTTATGGTCACTGTAATGGTCATATATGGTGCTCCCTTTTCCTTGTCATGGCTGTTGTCATGATTATTGTGATGGTCAATGTCATGGTTGTTGTCATGGTCATGGCTACTAGTATGGTTACTGTGATTGTCATTGCCATGGATGTTGTCATTGTGGATGTTGTCATTGTGATGGTCATATAGTGTTCATTGTCATGGTGATATTTTCTGTCATATAATGATGTTCATTGTTATGGTGATGGATGCTCTCACAATCATTGTGATGGTCGTTGTCCTGGTTGTTGTTATGGTCATATGGTGGGATGTTCATTGTCCTGGGGATATTAATTGTTATGGTTGTTGTGATGGTCACATGGTGATGTTCATTATCATGTCTGTCATGTTATTGCGATAGTGATATGTTGATGTTCATTGTTATGGTGATGGATGCTCTCAATCATTGTGATGCTCATCGTCATTGTTGTTGTTATGGTTAATGGTGATGTTCATTTTTATGGTTGTTGCGATAATCATATGGTGATGTTCAAGGTCGCTGTCACGGTTCTGATGATGGTCATTAATAAGATTACATCATGTCATGCAGGTGGGTGAAGGGGGGGGGTAACATACAGCGGGCAATAGATTCCCTTCTTTTAACTTGCACATGAAGTATATAAAAGATGGAGAAAACACACACACACACACACACACACACACACACACACTTTGACATACCTCATCTCGTGGAAAAATGAACCGCGTTCTGGGTTTCGGCTCTCCGCATCCCTGCTGCTCCTCCGTTACTGTGATCTTCTCGCATCCTCCAAAATCCTCCTCTTACCAACAAACCGCCTGGATTTCCATCAGAAACCTAGAAAATCGCGCTGTTTTCTGTTTTTCTCATCCTGCAAATTTCATCACAGATTTATTAAAAACGGCTGTTAATCGGACGGGATGTCGCTTCAGTGTCGTGTGGGAGCTTTAAGGAGCTCGCGCTGCCGCCAAATCTGAGAGGCACGTTCGTGTGTGTGTGTGTGTGTGTGTGTGTGTGTGCGTGTGCGTGCGTGTGCGTGTGTGTGTGTGTGCGTGGCAATTTCTCCGTTTCACCATGAACTCCTCTCTGGCGCATTTTGCTCTGCTCAGACCGGCGGGCTGTTATTGTGTTTGGTAAAGAACAGCGTGTTTTTCTACGAAAACAAAAACATTTAAAACATTTAAAAATAAAAATACATTTACTTAAATACTGTTTTATCCTACAAATCTGATCACCTGCTCTTTATAAAACTTGGACAAAATTAGTTTAATCTGGACATAATAGCAATTTTCTTGTGTTTCCTTTTTACGCCTTAAATTAGCATCAATGCTAACTGCTGAAATCCTCACACTCTTATTTTATATTTGTGGCTAAATTGATTAAAACTCTTCACGGGAGTCGGGTGGAACTGTTTATCTGTAAATTATACAGTTTTAAACTTTTTATTAAAAAGAATAAATCATACAAAAATGTCCTAAACGTTAATCTGAGGTGTTTTTACCGGCTAACACAAACCACAAATTCACACATTAACATTCGGACGTGATTCAGTTCCAGGGAAGTGATTATTAAAAGGTTTTTTTACTAACATTTACAGAACATTCATCAGCGTTCTCAACATATGTGCATTTACTATGAATAATGTTACATTAATGTTACTTTAAAAACCTATTTTGTCCTAAAATGTACCCTTTTAAAAGTTGTCTAAATGTTAGGACAAAAACGTTCTTTAAACATTACTCTAACAGCATTTTTGTCCTAAAATGTACCCTTTTAAAAGTTGTCTAAATGTTAGGACAAAAACATTCCATTAACATTACTTTTAGATCGTTTTGTCCTAAAATTTACTCATAATTGTGTAAATGTCTTTATTTGTCTCATAAAATCTACAGCACAGTGATGATTTTTTCTTCACATGTCCCAGTTGGGACGGTTGGGGGTCAGAGCTCAGGGTCAGCAGTGATACAGAGGCCCTGGAGCAGGAAGGGTTTTAAGGGTTTAACTCACGGTCCCAACACGGGCAGACTGGTGGTGGTGGGGCTCGAACCCAAGTCTTACTGGTCGTCTAAACAACGGCTCAGTGCTTTAACCATACGAGCCTCCGCCGCTCACACAGGTTTAGTCAATAGACTTTCCTAAAAGAGTGAAAGTTACAATATAATAGACTCATTTTTTCCCCCATAATTTTGGAGGTTCAGTCATATTGTAATGATCTTCACAATATTTATATATATATATATATATATATATATATATCTATATATATATATATATATATATCTATATCTTTATACTGTACATAAACATCAACCACATGATAAATGTACAGATTTTTAAGTGTGTGTCGTCTCAGTCAAGAGTTCGAGGTTGCATAATTCCTAAAATCCACTCTCATCAAAATATTCCCAGATTATTTTTTGCCTCATGAAAATTGATGGTGTGTGTCAGGCAGTGAACTTCTCCAAGTCCTCCATTACCTGTACAGTACATATGTCTATACCTCAACTTTTAAACTTTAAAAATAAGGAAAAGGGCTTTTTTTAAACTATACTTTTGTGTTACATCAGTGTATATGTTCTAATCCATGGATGCCCTCTAGTGTACAAATTATCCCTTATTCAACACCAGTCACATAATAATAATAATAATAATAGAAAAAAAGAACAAAATACCCAATACCACACAAACAGAACTATTTCTTACTCCTTGTATGATTGTTTTGACAGCCTAAATATCAGCGGTGTATCATTCTGGTGGCTCTCGTTAAAACATCAGATGGGCTTTGCTGTCATTTGCAGATTCGATGCTCACAGAGGTCGCTGTAGTAACGAGTCCCGTTGTCATGGCAACCTGGAGGCTGAGTGGAGTGACTCTTGTAACGGTCACCAAGGGAGTCTATTGTGCGATGAGACATTTGGAGAGGATACGATGATGATGATGATGATGATGATGTGAATGCTCTGCTTTATGTAAATTTTATGTATTTAACACATTTACTTAATGTTTGTAGACTGAGATCAAACCTCAGCCATCGCCATGTGGGATAGTGGTAGCACAGTGCTTAAGGTTTTGGACTAACAACATGAAAACCAGGGTTCGATTCCCAGCACCACCAAGCCACCACTGCTGGGCCCCTTAGCAAGGCCCTTAACCCCTAAATGCTGTGTTGTATAACAGGGAATAACGTAAGTCGCTCTGAATTAGTGTAAATGTTATACACATCACCCCCCGAAGAACAGCTTTAATGTAAGATGACTTCAGGCATTAACAATACTTTATTTTACACCATTCGACTAATTTTGTCCTTTTTTTGCCTTTTATTTATAGGACAGACAGAGATGAAATGGGGGTTATAGAGAGAGCAGGAGGGGGGTGGGACCGGAAAGGACCCGACCCGGAATCGAACCCCGGGTAGCCCGAGCACAACTGCACGTGTGGGTGCCGGCGCATCGCCCCACTACACCACAGCCCTTCCTGGCATGTCTCTTTTACACCTCATAGGGCAGGTGGGTAAAAGATAATAAAGCTAAGATCAGAGATCGATCACATCAAAATATTGCTTTCTACACCTTCCGTTTGTTTTAACTATTACAGCCCACACAGATTTCTAGGGCTGATTTAATTACACATGCTGAATAACGAGCCTTTAAACCTTCAACAGACCTTTTATAATAACACTGGGAATCAATACCCCGTACAGTAGCAGCAGGTTTGCAGTCTTTAATGTTTCCAATGGTCAGAGTTTAGAGAACACTACAGTACAGTCGAACTTTATTACGGTTCAGTCGCCTCGAAAATATCAACTGCAGCAAAGAAAAAATGAATGAAAAAGGACGTCAGAATGGGGGGGGGGGGCAGGTGTGGGGGGGTGTTAACATGGTTAAAAAACCAGCAGCTCCTGATTGACAGATTTTATAATAACGAAACTGAAAGACAGTGAAATAAAATCTCTTTAGAGGATCAGTATTTACAGAAACGTATATACAGAAATATATATTTGGCGATATTATTTGTCCCTTCAAAAACAAACACCGGTTCGAAAGACGTAGTTTCAGAAACACCATGTGAGGTTTTTCTCGATGGAACTATTTTCGTCAGGCATTGCTGTGTCGAGTAGCTGTGCTTTCAGATCCGTTCCACATTTCTCAGTCCACCATCACCATCTACTGTCAGAGTGCCGAACCTACAGCACGCACACGCGCGCGCACACACACACACACACACACACACACACACACAACGGTGAGAGATTTTAGTGATAAATCTGTGAAAATATTAAAAGTCCATGTTTCGAAGAGAGAAACTCGTCAGTCACCTCTCCAGGAAGAGATTGTTTTCTGCCAGTTCTTTGACTACACCTTCCATCTCCTCTTTCAATTTCTTCATCCTTTAGAACAATATTAATAAAAAACTGGACAAAATAAAAACATACTAACCCATAAAATGTCCCCTTATGGAGAATAAAAGTCCCAGCGTATCATTGTCCCTGTGCAGTCCTTCACTCGCTCATTCACTCACAAACTCCTTCACTCGCTCATTCACTCATTCACACTCACACACTCCTTCACTCATGCTCACTCACTCATGCTCACTCACTCACTCATTTCCTGACACTCACTCATTCCTACATTCACTCACTCACTCACTCACTCACCCTGCTGTCATTTCCACAAGAGTGCTCTGGCTGAGGTAAGCCTGAGGTTTGATGCCGCTGGGCTGAATGGGCATGATCTTCTGTGGGAGCTGTTCCTGAATCTAAACACATGTTCTCACACATCAGATGTTTCTTATCAGAAGAAACGAGAAACTGAAAAACTATTCCAAACCAAAAGTTCTTCGTGTTGCTGTTACCTTGTACACACGCTGCATGATCGCAGTCACTTCCTGTTCCATATTGAGAAACTGGTTGTTCAGGGACATCAGCTGCTTTCTAACATGATGCACCTTCCTGTAAAGAGATCATCAATAAAACACTACACCACCAGGACCACCACTACCACCACTACCATCATCATCATCATCATCATCATCATGCATCGTTACGTTTCTAATAATCAACTGGACGTCTCAAGATCTTTGTTAACATATACATTAATTATAGATGCTCATTTTTATCTATTTTTTTTTATCTATTAACTAAAGTTTTTTTCTAGTTTCGAGTATAAATATGTCTTAATTTATTTTGCCTTGAGAGGAAATTTTTTCTAAAATGTTATTGATGCTCTAGTCAGGGTTATAATTAATTTAAAAGAAAACCAATCTTATGAAATTTACTCTATTAAATATTAAAGTTCCGGGAACACGTGACCATCACATCAATGTGTTTTAAACATTTTATTCTGGACTTAATTCCCACTATAATCACCGCCATTATTATTAATGTTTTAACAGAATGTGAGTCTTTAGAAACTTCCTGTTTCACTGCGGTATTAATATACAACCCAAATCTCATTTATCACCTTTATTAATCAGCCAATTAAAATAAAATCTATTTATTCTCGTCACCATGTATAAAAAAAATACTACATAAAAATGTCTACTTTTGCTTCAGGTTAAAATAAACGGAGTCGGATTCTTTTCTTGTCATTATTTTAATTTCAGTAAATGTCCTGTAACTGTGATTGAAGCTATATTAAATAATAGGCGGGGCAATAATTAATCTATTTTGCATGATTTTTTGTTTTAAATTTATTTATTACACTTGATATTCAGAAATTAAATCAGTTAAAACAGAAATATTTCCCTGTGGTCTAAACAGAGGGGGTGCCAATACTTCTGGCGCAGGAGCTGTTCGTAACACCTCTGCTCATGCTATGATCACACTCTTATAATGAAATGCATTCGATGCAGATGTTCATCCGTTGGCTTTGCTGCTGAATTTTAATCGATATCTTGCGATTATGGGATGTTTTTGTTTTATGTGTCAGAACACAAAGAGAACTGCAGAAAAAAAGCCTGTTATCATCCAGTGCTGATTGGCTGTTCTGTAGCTCATCTGCCTCAGTTTCCATGGCAACAGACCAGCCAAAGACAGCAACACACATCTCTCTCCTTCTGCTCCTCTCTCACCCTCTCCAGGTCTCTCTCAATTTTCCTGTCTGTCTCTCGTCTCATCTTTTTCTCGGTTGTTCTCTCTGTCGTCCTCTCTGTCATCCTTTCTCAAAATCTCTGCCTCTCCCTCTCTCTGTCTCCCACCTTCTCTTGCTCTCTCCTTCCCTCACTGTCTTTTACCCTCACTGTCTTTCTCTCGCTCTGTCTTTCTCTCGCTCTGTCTCTCTCTCGCTCTGTCTCTCTCTCGCTCTGTCTCTCTCTCGCTCTGCTCTCTCTTTCTCTCGCTCTGTCTCTCTCTCTCTCGCTCTCTCTCTCTCTCGTCTCTCTCTCTCTCTCTCTCTCTCGTCTCTCTCTCTCTCGCTCTGTCTCTCTCTCTCTCTCGGCTCTCTCTCTCTCGCTCCTGCCTCTGTCTCTTCTACTCTGTCTCTCTCTCGCTCTCTTCCTGTCTGACCCTCACTCTGTCTCTTCTCTCGCTCACTGTCTTTCTCTCGCTCTGTTCTTATCAGTAGTTCGTCCTCTTCTGTCCTCAGACACTGTGTACAGTGAGAAATCTGTCCATGCCTAACGGTAAAGAGTGTGAGTGGTGATTTGTGTCTCAGTGAAACTCTGTGAGATTTACCTCATCCACTCCTCACTCTTAGAGATAAAGAGCCGATACTTTATGGCGCACTCGTCTGTGAACAGGGCGCGGGCTTTAGTCGCATGAAGAACCAACTTCTGCCTTTTAAGGGAACGAGTGAACGTTAAAGAGAATCGGTTACAGTTCATAAAGAGATCCTAGAAATGATCAGGATATAAACACAAAGCTCACTTGTCAAATTTGTGGATTTGTTCTTCATTGTAAGGTAGACCTGGAGAGAGAGAGACAGAGAGAGACACAGACAGACAGAGAGTGAGACAGAAAGAGAGAGAGACAAAAGAATTCATGTTATACCTTTAGTAACCAACTACAAACTATCAGAAACAACACAATAGCAGGTGCTACTGAGGGGGGAGGAGCCAACGCCAAAAACCATCTACACAGCTCTTAGCACACCTCCCCCCCCCCCCAATACACACACACACACTTGGTTTTTATTCTGTCCTCAATTTTTTCTATAATGATGCTGTGTCCTAATAAAATCTAACTATAATGTCAATTATATTCAATTCATGCCGTTTATAGAATATTTTTCCACTGCACATCATTCTGTAATTCATCCGTTCATTTTCAATCAATTTCATGTTCATTGTTTATCTCTTTTATTGTACTCGTCTTATCCTTATTTCTCAAAAAAATAGGGGGGAAAGTGATGTAGTGTAAGGGATAGACGGAAAGAGTTAGAGAGATAAAATGTGTGTGTGAGCGAGAGTAAGATAGTGCTTAAGATAGAAAGACTATAAACTGTAAAGTGTGTGTGTGTGTGTGTGTGTGTGTGGTACTCACGTCGTTCAGCTTTGTCTTTTTTAAACTGCTGATAAATGGCTGTAATGGCGTCCAGAAGAACTTTAATTTTCTCCACGCTGGAAGATAAAGTGTGAGTCAGTGATGTTGTTCCATGTGGTTAAATTTCACTCGTTTATCACATCATCCAAGTCAAATATTATCACACTGTAAATTCACACTGCTGTGACGTCGTATGTCACCTGACCATATCGACATGGCGGCTGTAGTACGTCCTGATTGCATTCATACTCCCTGATAACCCATACTACACAGACCAGAGTTTACTAACGGTCAGGAAGTAGAAACTAAACCAAATCTAGTACTACCATCTACCATTTTTAGGCAGTTTCAGACTTTACAGAAACATAAGTACAGCCCGGATCAGTTACTCTGCTAAATACTGAGTTTTCAGAATAAATAAGATCATTTTTATTCGAATCAGAAAAGTTATTTATTTATTCACGTATTAAACTCTTTCCAGGTCCTTTTTCCAGGCTGAGATTAAACCCTGAGCTTCTGATGGGTGTAAAACTCCGCTTTAATCACTCACTTTCTGTCCTCGGGGTGTGTGCCGACTTGCTGCGTCCACGCATCTGTCAGCATTCCTCCAGGAAGGAATTTGTTTTTGAGGTCCTGCATGCTCTGATCCATGGAGCCTAATGAGTTAGACAGCTGTGGGCAGAGATCAACTATTTCACTCAATTTTAGTTCAATTACAGCATTTAGCATTTAGCAGCTCTTACATCACTCTCCTTTATCCACATGAGTGGGTAAGGGTTAAGGGCCCTGCTCGGGGGCCCAGCAGTGGCAGCTTGGTGGTGCTTACGTCATCTTTTCGTCAGCAGTCTAACCTTAATCGCTGATTTATTACTGACTATAAATAAACATTAGTGTGTGTGTGTGTGTTTAAATCTATCATGTTTAAAACTAAAACCATACTGGCGCTACTGCTATAATAATACTGACCAGTCTGCATTCAGGTCGGTTACTAGCTGTTCTAAAATCGAGCTGCTCGTTGTGGAGGACTGATAAGCAGCACAGGGACGTACTTACTCTCAACACCTTCTTGTGCAAGTCGGAGATTTCATCGTATTCCGCTGATAACAGATTTCCTTGTATTAATGCTTCACATCTGAACAATATTGCAACAGAAAAAAGAGCGGGAATTAATTCAGCAATAAAAGCACTTAAACACACACACACATCATCATCATCATCATCATCATCATCATCATCATCATCATCATCTGGCAGGTTCGTAATCACTTTCATGCGGGTCGCTGTCAAGTGTGTGTTCACTCCGATGTACATTTCATTCCAATTCGTAGATTTCTGACATTTGGTAGACGCCGTTAAACAGAGTGACTCCCATTCATCACATTTATCCATCTGCGCAGTTAAAGGTAAAGGTAAAGGCCAGGGGCAGCACGGTGCCTTAGTGTTTAGCACTGTTGCCTCACAACAAGAAGGTCCTGGGTTTGATTCCCCTGCAGGGGTCTTTCTGTGTGGAGTTTCTCCGGATACTCCGGTTTCCGCTCACAGTCACGCGAGTGTGAAGGACGAGTGTGTAATCGGCATGAAAAATAGCCTCGATGCTGGCATGGCGTTAAAAAATAAAGAAATAAGGTTAAAGGTCTTGTTTATAGGCTCAGCAGTGGGATCTTTGTGGTCCTGGGATTTGAACCCACGATCTTCCGTTCGGCAGTCCAACACCTTCACCGCTGATCTACCGCCTTTTTTTTTTACAGTATCACCTCCACATGCAAGAATTCATTCAATCCTTACATTAAATCTCATTATATATCTTATATATCCTTATTATGACCTCATATTAAAGACTATTAATAAATAATGTTCATTCCTGTTTTTCCTCAAAACAAAACATGTTTTTTCCCCTAAAATTTCAACACAATTAAAAATCAATTTTAAAAAGAAAATCTTTGTTTCAGATGCCTAATTTTAATAATACAGTTTTTTAGCATCTGTGAAAGATCTATTATGTGAAAGTAGCTTTAACTCGTTTACTGTCTTTAATCTATAACGTTAACAAAATTATTAATATATACTTTCGATCATTAATGTAGACATTTTAACTTTGTACAGTGTTTTTTCCCCAAACACATCCATTTGTTTCTTATTTTTAATTGTTTGTCATAGTTTTAATCCCGACTGCATGAGTGATTTTTATCTTTTCCTAAACGACACACTAACTTTAGCAAACCGAAACATCTGCAGAATATTTGGATGCACTGACGGTATAAAAGAGCTTTAGGTGGTGATGTAAGTATAATAAATTATTTTTCCTGGAATATGAAGTCTTTTCACTTACAGCTGTTCGGTTTTTTCCAGAGTTTGATTGCAGTGGTTACACATGTGGAAAACATCTGCTTTCTTGTGTGCCGCCTGGTTAAAGTCTTCTTTCATCAACTCTCTGTAAAAAAAAAACAAAGGTGCACAACTACAAATAAATAAACTGCTGAATGACTTCTTTGTGTATTATGTGGTGTAAAGGTGGTGCTGAGGGGAAACTAACCAGTATAAAAGAAAATATTAAATACACTCTGGAACAGGGTTAATCCGGACTTATTAGATCACATGACCTCCTTCCATTGCTCCAGAGTCCAATCTACACTCTCCCTAGCAAACTGAAGCCTTTTTTCTGATCAGTGTCACTGATGAGTGGCCGCACAGATGTTTATACTCAGCCTCTACGTATCGTGTGCACGGAAATGCTCTCACTTTCGCTATTAAACATAGCCGTGAGTTCGACCGTTGTTTTTTCCCTGAAGATGATGGTTCCTCACTATTCCTCCAGTTTTTAATAATATGTTGGTCAGTTTTAACCCAATTTTAGTAGTTACAATAATCTTCTTGGATGTTTTCTGTGCTTGATGCATGGCAACAATTTGACAGATTAATATCTTTTCCATGGTCACAGGATGTGTCTTCTCACATGGTAGTTAAGGAAATCAGGAGATGAGAAGCTTCTCGCTGCATCGGTTCAGGTTAAATACCTCGTTTCCAGCTGGAACAATCATCCATGCAGTAATTATCCGATGGGAGGCTCTTACCTATTTGCTTAGTTAAATCCTGACGGTGACTTATTTTTTGACGGGTGGCGTAATTAAAAAAAAAAAAAAAAAAAAAAAAAAAAAAAAAAAAAAAAAAAAAAAAAAAAAACAAAAAAATAGCACAAATGATTCCACTTCCGCTTGTAATGAAACAGAGTAAAGTGAAGACCCAGTCCTGCGCAGACATATTAACTTTCAGTCTACTTCACAGACCAGTTTAATGATGTAAACATCTACCACTCATGACAGTTAGATGAAAACTTCTGCAGATTATTTTTATCGAGGAGAAAAGCGCTGCTATAGAAAAAATGTAAAGAGAAAGAAAACTTAAACAGAACAGAACAGAAAAATCCCCAGTGACTTACATGAGCCCCCTCACTCCTTTCCTCACCAACTCCTGATAGACGAGTAACAACTCCGAGGTCTTCCACAGGTGACCCACGTCACCCGCAAACGTCTAAACAAACAATAACAGGCTGATGTTAGTAGGATTGTGGTAGAACAAACAGTAAGGATCATCTGATGGACAGTTTCTCACATTCTATCAGCACTACAGACATCGTCTCATTCTTAAAGCGACAATAAGGAACGTTTAGAGAACGTTTAGGGTAGAAACGTTGTCCGTCTTGATTTGGACACCAAAATATATCAGACTAAAAAGACTTTTACGATGTTATTATCTCATCTATAAGAATAAAATCAATCAATGTCTTTTATTCTGCATTTTTTTGGACCAAGAATCGGCCGAGCATCGATATGACCCGCACAAAACCCGACCGGTATGCACCAAACACACTTCCTTATTTCTTATTTTCTTATTTCATTTACTAACAACAGTTTCTACAAGAGACCCTGCAAAGTAATTCCCCATGTCCCTCATAAAATCAGAGACAAAATGGTTTACGGTACATGCCATGTTGTGCTGCAATGTTTACCAAATCCTGCAATTTATTTATAACAAAGTGCCATAAAACATTGCAACATGCATCTCAATGCACGAGAAAAGCTGCCGTGGAAGTCAGGAAGTTTCAACATGCAACAATCCCAAAAAAAGCCTGTGAAACTGTTACGGGACTGACTAATAAAACAATTGGTCATAAGCAGGGATGCACCGAAATGTTTTTAAATAAGAAAAATAAAGGTATAAATACTGAATATTGTATAAAAACACTACAATAGGATGTACTGGAATAAACCGGTTTTATTAAGTAGAATGTACAGCGTTTACCTCGGAGATCAGACGACTCCACTTGCTAACGCGCAGGTCTGACTAGCTATCGAGTGACACACGGGATGCTGGACGGATGTTACGGCGTTTACTGTGGCGTTCGCTACGCTAACTAGCGGTTGGGTGTCTGAAGCTCGTAACCCGAATTTTAGCGACTCGGTATCTCTTAAAAATTCGTTAGTTGGAACACTCGTAAGTTAAAGTACCGCTGTGCTTATAATACAAGTAATATAATAAAACTAATTAAATCATAAAGCAAAAGTGAGCATAAAGAATTTGTCGCTAGAAGTACTGGTTGCACAGCTCACATGACAACCGACCCCATGGCAAACCTGCACAAGAGAAAATCTCGACAGCCATACAAATAATCCCAAATCCCCCAAAATGTACAACTAACGGTACCGACAAGAACCAGGAAAAAAATATCGGTACTTGTACTCCGTCTTTAGAAAATCGTATATCGGTGCATCGCTAGTCATAAGGAATGTTTAAGAATAAAGGTTTAAGGAACTGGTAGTGCAAGTGGTCAAGGTGTTGGACTGCTAATTGGAAGATCAGGGTTCAAATCCCAGCACCACCAATATGCCACTGTTGAGCCCCCAAGCAAGGCCCTTAATCCCATCCTGTAAATGTAACTTGATAGTAAAACTAGCGTTTCTGTTCTTTTTGCTAGGTAAATAAACGACATCGGTGATTAAGGTGATAATTTATATGGCACATGTAATTACAGCTTTAATTTTACTCTTTCTCGTTTAATGCTTGATGTTGTTTTAATTCAATAATATCACAGCAAAATATTAACATTTTGCTGTGATAATAATTACCTTAGCATAGCTGGCATCCAAATCCAAATCATAGCGTGGCTGTGGTTTAGGAGGGCTTGCTACACACACACACACACACACACACACACACACACACACACACACACACAATCAAAATCATAATCACAACCAGGTTCCTGCTTCACTCTGTTTCTGTTCTAGTCAGAATGACCTGGTTAATATAAAAATAGAACAATGTGTTCACGCTCGATGAACTTGATATGATGTCTTAGTTCCGCTGAACACTGGGAAAGTTTGTGGACACATAATCAGATCCGTTTATTTCTCTTTTAACTGTTGCCACCAAAGTCTAAAGCATAAATGAATCGCCAAGTCGTAGTGGAAATCTTTACTAGACAAACGCAGCCTAATTTTACAGTAAAACTGGCAGGAAATCTGGAATAAGATGTTTAAATCACATGTCTGGGAAGTTCAGGTGTCCACAAACTTTTGGCATTATAGTGTATGTTTACATAATTCTGAACTGAGATAATTAAATATTTCACTGCACATCTGCACAAAACCCTAGGAGGGCCACCCGCAATGCTAATAACTGCTAATTTTGTGTATAATAAATGTAAGAATTTAAACGTTTTGTGAAAAGCTGTCAGAGAGGACGAGACGTGTTCTCACGGTCTTCAAAGATGAGTCCAACAGTATTGACAAGTTCCCTGCTGAGGAGCATGATGGGATTGTCCCTGCTGGTACGTGGGAAGGTCTGCGCCTGTCTGTTAGGGTCCAGGACGAGGTGTCGACCTTCATACAGGAGCTCCTGATTGGGTGGACTAATGTTGGTGCGTCTAAAGAGCAGCTCCTGAAAAAGTGTGGCTCTAAAAAAAACCCAAAAAAAACACCAGAACAGAACATTAAGAACAGAAAGAAGGTCAGACTGGTGTAAAAAAAGACCGACTGGATTCAGAGTTTTATCTAAACCGGTCATTCAGGCTGTGTAGAGAGCAAAAAACGGCTGACAGAGAAGTTGTACCACAGAGCCGCTGGGTTCTTGAAGCTGATTGGTTGAGCTGTTTTTAGTCTTTCTGGTTTTAATTAAATCGTTCAGGACTCACACACCTTTCCAACTGCTGTGTAAGAATCAGAGGTTTTTTCATTCTTGTTCAGGACGGATGGTTCTTTTCAGTGGCGGTTTATAGGTGACACGCTTGTAGTTTTTGTCTGATGCATTTGTCAAAACGCAGCAGCGAGAGTTCTTACTAGAACCCGAGAGTCTGATTAGATTAGTCCGGTTCTGTCCACACTGCACTGACTCCCTATTAAATATCCACTAGATGATCAAATCCTGTTCATTACTTCTAAAGTCCTGAATGGTTTAGTACCTCAGTACCTGAGTGACTCTTATCCTATTCTAGTCCTCCGCGTCCGCTGCGCTCTCAGGACTCAGACAGTCTGATAGAATCTAGAATAACTAAATCAACTGCAGGCGGCAGAACCTTCTCTTATCTAGAACACAAAACTCTGGAATAATTTACCCTGCGCTGTTCGGGAGGCAGAAATACACACTGCCAGTTTAACACTAGATAAACTTACACACACACTTTCATTAATCAGATCCGTTAATGGATTATCAGGCTGCAATAATCAAATCAACCGGAACCGGAAACACCTCCAATAACACACACTGTGTTTGTTTATCACCAGTCGAATGGCATCTACACTAACATACGTCGCCACCAGCACCTGGAGACAATGAGGTGGTTTCTCAGTGATGATCTGGTCCTTCTAGACGGCCATCCAAACAAAACCACGGAAACTTTACTGCAGCATAGAACAACAACAGGGAAGTAGTGACTCATGGTTAAGGTGGGTTTGATTCCCAGCTCCACCAATCCACCACTGCTGGGCCCCTGAGCAAGGCCCCTAACCCCCAACTGCTCAGTTTTATAAAAGAGATAAATGTAAGTCGCTCTGGATAAGAACGTCTGCTAAATGCTGTAAATGTAGATATAAATGGATGGAAGAACCTGCTGGTTTATCTGCTAAGAAGAGAACTGGAACCCCCCCCCCCCCCCCCCCCCCCCCCCCCCCCCCCCCCCCCCCCCCCCACCCCCCCCCACCCGAACCCCCCCCCCCCCCCCCCCCCCCCCCCCCCGCCCCCCCCCCCCCCCCCCCCCCCCCCCCCCCCCCCCCCCATGCTGAAACTGAAGCCATGCTTGCTGATATTATGGTCTGTAACCTCTCCCTGAACTCCTCACTGCCCCGTATCGCGCTCTGTCATTGGCTTTCAGTCTGAACTCATTTCACACAGATTTCGAATCGCCGACAGGTCCAGAAATTTAGCATGCTGAAGATTTCACAGGCCTTAGTGAATCCCTCAACATCCAGATTAGATTATTCATTGTGTAAATGACCACAGATTTGCCTCCAATTTAGCAAAACTCCTCAGTGAGTGAAAATCAGGGCTAAAATCGTACCGTGTGAACCCAGTGTAAGGTTGGAATTCTGACAGTGTCTCTGTGCACAAACCCCCTGATCTCCATGAAGACATGCTGTGTTCTGATTGGAGGAGAAGAACTCTCATGTCCTGTACAGAGTCCTGATTCTGACTCCACCCCTTTAAACTGAACACCTTTGGGATGAACTGGAACCCCAACTGAATCCCAGACCTCCACACCTCAACATTAGTGTCTGATCTCACTCATACTATTGGACCTGAATGAACACAAATCCACACAGTCACATGACCTGGTCTAGTGAAAAGACTGTACAGAAGAGTGGAGATTATAAGTGGAGGAAGAAAGAGACTAAATCTGGAATAGAAGCACGTGTGGATTTGATGGTAAGGTGTCCCAATACTTTTGACTGTTTAGTGTATTAATAACAGTGTCACGTGTGTTTTCCTGGATGATGTAAATCTTTACACTTCCTGGATATTCTCGCGCACTCACGTGTTGTATGTGTGGATGTAGACGTGGTGTAACGTGGCTTGCTGGAGGCTGAAGACGTAAACGACGGTGCGGTGCAGGATGTCACTGGTCTCGGCAAAAAACTGGTCAAATCCCCAGCACTTCTCCTGGTCTGCCTCCAGGATGTTAGCCAGAACCGGAGTTAGCAGACTCTGCAGGCCTCTGAATCAATAAACGACAACAAAGACTGAAGAGACGAAGAACAATAACAGGTCAGAATGTGAGTGTGAGTGTGAGAGCAGTCTGACTTGGAGAGGCTGCAGGACACCGGCATCTCTGAGCTCCACTCGATCTTCCCGTTCTCGAATTTCTGCTGTCCTGAGATAGCTCCTGAGGGTTTCTCAGTGATGATCTTATACCTGACAAACAGAAACAGTGGGTTGGCATGGATTAGGATTATACTGGGGTGACACGTTATACGAGAAGCTCCAGATCTCTCATTTTTATTGGACACCATGTCTTTTGTGGACTTTATAAGTCAAACACACAACATTTGTCAGTATTTTTTACCCCAATTTTTTATTTTAGCCCAAATGGAGTAAATGTTTGCTTTTAGTTTTTTTTTCTGGAAAAAGTTTCCAAGAAACTGAGCTGACCATTACGAGACTAATCACTGTTAATTCATCTGAGTTTAACCCTAAATCTGGAAGATAAACGATGGAAGACAAACGATGAGGAACAAGAGAAGATCAGATCTGTTGCAATCATCTTGCTGTGCCTGAATTGTGTAATCTCTTTAAGAACACAACTGATTTCCCGCTAGTGTGAACAAAACCGTTTCGGAACTTTAAGTCGTGAGCTTGAGCCCATGAAGAGGTCTTACATAACTTCCTTGTTCCTTCGAGGTCCTTCGAAAGGTCGGAAAGGCAGGCTGCCGGTAGCTGCGTGGTAGAACGTGACGCCGATGCTCCACAGGTCCACCGTGGCTCCGTACTTTTTCTGGTGGTCTTTTCTCAACACAGCTCGCTCGTACATGTCTGGATGCTGTTAAACACACATTAAAATAAAAAAATGCAATGTCCCTAATGACGATCTCTAACGTGGTGTAAACTGCGCATGATATAACAGGAAATAACTTCTAAAGGTCACATTGTGATAATTATACAGTGAGACAAAAACCTCTGTTACCCAGCTGTATTTTTTGGTAGTACAGCATTCCTGGCGTGGGAAAGTCGTGACTCAGTGATTTCTGTGTTAGAAGTTTAGGTTTAATTTTTCACGCTGGTACCGCTGGGCCCCTGAGCAAGGCCCTTAACCCCTTAAGTGCTCAGTTGGATGAAAATGAGATAAACTAAGTGGCTGTGAATCAATGCGTCTGTCAAATCCCAGGAATATAAATGAGTGTAGTGTAAGATATAAGGTGGGAAAGACTCTGGACAGGAGACAGGGACACATCACACATCAGATAAACTACGTTCAACGTAGAGACGGCAATCAGACAAAACCGCCTGTCTTTGGTCTGGAAAAATAATCTGGAACCTGTAAAAACTTCGAAAGAACTGAAGGAACATGCAAACTCTAGACCCAATCCAACACCCCCCCCGGTCCAGTTAAGTACTCTAGGAAATAGATAATATACATTAATATGTTAAATGCAGTAGATTTTAATGACAGCTGATGTGATGTTGGTATGGTCTTACCAGGTACTCCTCCGTCCCGTACAACGACACAAACTGTTCGTCATCTTCCAGCTCTCTCGCTGCTCCGAAATCTGTAAGTTTGTATACAGAGCGTCCGTCTTCCCCGATTACACGCATGATGTTTCCAGGCTTAATGTCCCGGTGGACGATCCCGTACTCCCGCAGGTGGTTCATTCCAGCCACTGTGAACAGCCACAACAGCATCATACTGTATGTCTTTACAGACTCAGGACTCACAAACATTTTAATTCCTGGTAGTCGAGCAGGTCCTCTTCAGTTTTCAGCAGCTCATATAAAAAAAAAACCTTTTAATTTTTAAAGAATAATTAGGGCATTTTGCCTTTATTTATAGGACAGACAGAAACGAAATAAAGGAGATAGAGAGAGAGAGAGCGGTGTGGGACCGGAAAGGACCTGAGCCAGAATCGAACCTGGGTCACCGGAGCTCAACTGCGCGGGTGGGTGCCGGCGCATTAACCCAGTACACCACGGCGCCAGCCAGACATTCTTTTTATTGTAGAATATTGTAAAATCCAGTAAAACATTAAGATGTCAGCAATTTTCACTATTCTTTCCGCTGTGAATGCGTTTCTCTCCATCACATCTCTATAATTTCTCTTAAGGACAGTAATGGCTGACAGTAATGACTGACAGTAATGGCTGACAGTAAAGACTGACAGTAATGACAGTGAATAATGACTGACAGTAAATGGCTGACAGTAATGACCGACAGTAATGGCCGACAGTAATGGCCGACAGTAATGGCCGACAGTAATGGCCGACAGTAATGACTGACAGTAATGGCTGACAGTAATGGCCGACAGTAATGGCCGACAGTAATGGCCGACAGTAATGACCGACAGTAATGGCCGACAGTAATGGCCGACAGTAATGACTGACAGTAATGGCTGACAGTAAAGACTGACTGACAGTAAGACTGACAGTACTGACAGTAATGGACAGTAATGACAGTAAAGACTGACAGTAATGGCTGACTGACAGTAATGACTGACAGTAATGACAGTAAACTGACAGTGACTGACAGTAATGACTGACAGTAAAGACTGACAGTAATGACTGACAGTAAAGACTGACAGTAATGACTGACTGAGTAATGGTAAAGACTGACAGTAATGACAGTGACTGACGTAGTGAATGACTGACAGTAATGGCTGACAGTAATGGCTGACAGTAATGGCTGACAGTAATGGCCGACAGTAATGGCCGACAGTAATGACTGACAGTAAACTGACTGACAGTAATTCTGACTGACAGGCTAAGTAAATGGCTGACAGTATGAGTGACAGTAATGGGACTGACAGTAATGACTGACAGTAAAAGAATGACTGACAGTAAAGACTGACAGTAAAGACTGACAGTAATGACTGACAGTAATGGCTGACAGTGAATGACTGACAGTAATGGTACTGACAGTAATGGCTGACAGTAATGGCTGACAGTAAAGTAGAAGAACTGACAGACTGAGTAATGATGGTAATGACTGACAGTAATGACTGACATGACTGACAGTAATGGTGACAGTAATGGCTGACAGTAAAGACTGACAGTAATGACTGACAGTAATGACTGACAGTAAGGACAGTGACAGTAATGACTGACAGTAAAGACTGACAGTAATGACTGACAGTACAAGACTGACGTAAATGACTAATGACTGACAGTAAAGACTGGCAGTAATGACAGTAATGGCTGACAGTAATGACAGTAATGGCTGACAGTAATGGCTGACTGACAGTAATGACTGACAGTAATGACTGACAGTAATGACAGTACTGACAGTAATGACTGACAGTAAGGACTGACAGTGACAGTAATGACTGACAGTAATGACTGACAGTAATGGCTGACAGTAATGGCTGACATAATGGCTGACAGTAATGGGCTGACAGACAGTAATGACTGACAGTAATGACTGACAGTAAAGACTGACAGTAATGACTGACAGTAAAGACAGTAATGCGTAGACTGACAGTAAAGACTGACAGTAAAGGCTGACAGTAATGGAATGACTGACAGTAATGGCTGACAGTAATGGCTGACAGTAATGACTGGCTGACAGTAATGACTGACAGTAATGACAAGTACTGACAGTAATGGCCGACAGTAATGGCCGACAGTAATGGCCGACAGTAATGGCCGACAGTAATGGCTGACAGTAAAGACTGACAGTAATGACAGTGACATAATGACTGAAATGACTGACAGTGACAAGTAAAGACTGACAGTAATGACTGACAGTAAAAGTAAGGCACAGTAAGACTGACAGTAAAGACTGACAGTAAGAATGACAGTAAAGACAGTAATGACTGACAGTAATGGCTGACAGTAATGGCCGACAGTAATGACCGACAGTAATGGCCGACAGTACAGTAATGACCGACAGTAATGACTGACAGTAAAGACTGAAGTAAAGACTAATGACTGACAGTAAAGACTGAAAGACTGACAGTAATGGACTGACAGTAAAGACTGACAGTAATGGAGTAAGAACATAAAGACTGAAGTACAGTAATGGCTGACAGTAATGGCTGACAGTAATGGCCGACAGTAATGGCTGACAGTAATGACTGACAGTATTGGCCGACAGTAAAGGCTGACAGTAATGGCACAGTGACAGTAAAAAGACTGACAGTAAAGATGACAGTAAGACAGTAAGGACTGACAGTAATGACAGTAATGACAGTAAGTGACTGACAGTAATGACAGTAATGACTGACTGACAGTAAAGACTGACAGTAATGACAGGACGATGGAGAAAAAATTAGTCTCCAATAAAAATATTAGCACAACAAAGCCAACTTGGTCAAAAGTCTTTGGGGTTTTTGGTTTCAAGTATAAGATGATATATTAGAATTCCATCTTTTATTATGGCACTTGGCAGACGTCCTTATCCACTGCGACTTACATTTTTCATCTCATTTATACAACTGAGCATTTACGGGTTAAGGGCCTTGCTCAGGGGCCCAGCAGTAGTAACTGGGTGGTGCTGGAAACCAACAATCTTCCGGTCAGCAGTCCAACACTTTAACCACTTACATTAAATCATAAAATCTTAAAACATTTGAACTCATGCAATTTTTTATTGATATTGCTGATATGAATGATTGGAACCCCACCGAGTTGCCATTGCTGTGCAAATCTCGAAACCCTCAACTGCTCGGCTGTATAACAAGATCAATGCTATTTTCTGTAAATAAGGATATAAGTGCCAAAAGTAACCCTAAATATTCTGAGTGCAAAACAAAAGCAACAGAACTAAATAACTTTTGTATGTTGGGTCCCATCTAAATACTCGAATGGACTTGAACTGAAGAACAACACAAGAAGAACACAAGTGATACTGGAACTTCCAAGAAACTAAAAGTTCCTGTTATTATGTTCTAGCAGCACTAAATATTTAAGCACTGGTATTTTCTATTTCCTATAAGACTTTTTCTATTAAAATAATAAAACATAAATTAATCTTTCTAGCCAATCAGAAGTGACGCACACTCTGTCTCCCTCAAACTCTTGTCACAAAGTCTAAAACACACAATTGTCTAAAACATCTGGAACTCTGTGACTTAAACCCTGTCCCAGCAGGACAGTGTCCCTGTGCACAAACCCCCTGATCTCCATGAAGACATGCTGTGTTCTGATTGGAGGAGAAGAACTCTCATGTCCTGTACAGAGTCCTGATTCTGACTCCACCCCTTTAAACTGAACACCTTTGGGGTGAACTGGAACCCCGACTGAACCCCAGACCTCCTCACTATTACATCATCAGGGTCTGATCTCACTCATACTATTGGACCTGAACGAATACAAATCCACATAGTCACATGACCCAATCGAGTAAAAAGACTCTCCAAAAGTGTGGAGGTTATTATAGGAGTAAGAGCGAGACTAACATCTGGAACATGTGTATTTATATTTTGTACATTTGTACTCACCGACATCCTGCAGCACAATGAGAAACTCGTCTTCAGGGAGTCCGTAAGCGTTAGATGGCTCCTCCAGGACTGTGTAGAGACTGCCATATGGACAATACTCCATAACCAAGACCTTGTGTCTGGAGTTCGACTGGTGGAAAGGAGACGGAATGAGCATGAAAATACAGGAGCAATCAGTCCGGAGTTAAATTCACTCCAATTCATTCCTGTTTTAATGACACTACCTGTGCTTATTGCTACCTGCTGAAAGAAATATTTAGGAAACAATGACATCTTCATTTAAATAATGTTTTTAAAGCTACAGTCTGCAAGTTTTGCCTCTTAGTCTTTGTCGCCATCTCCGTAACTGCGAATGCAGTAATTTGCGGCTCCTCAGTGCAGATCAATCTAAAGTTTAGCGCTGTGTGTTAAAATTAACGAGCTCATATCACACTGAATTATTATTACTGATGCTATACTATACAGCACTGCGTGACTATTGCGTGTATTTAGTGTGTATTAGCAGTATCATCCTTGTATGTGGTACAGCCGGGATTTATGACTGCACTGGTCAGGTTCCCAAACGTTTTTGGCCATACAGTGTAAACTAAAAGAATAAAACCTCCAGCGAGTCAGTATTTAATCAGTAAAGCTGATAGCAGTGCAGGCAAATTGCTGTGGCAAAAATGGGATGTAGCCAAACCATTGGAATGTCCCACCTCCTCCTCAACGGCAAAAAGCTTGACGATGTTCTTGTGGTTGAGTTTCTTCAGCACCTCAAACTCTCTCATTTGTACATCCAGAGGCCGCAGGAAGCTCAGGTTGTTGAAGACCTTCACAGCGTAGAGGTCACCTGTTTTCTGCAGTATAAAGAGGGAGAGAGAGAGAGAGAGAGAGAGAGAGAGAGAGAGAGAGAGAGAGAGAGAGATGAGAGAGAGAGATAAAGACAAAGGGAGAGAGAGAGAGAGAGAGAGAGAGAGAGAGAGAGATGAGAGAGAGAGAGAGAGAGAGAGAGAATGACGGGGGGGTCGTTTTATACAAATAAAAAAAGCTAATTAAAAAGAACATAATTATCTACACAACAACATTCCTAAAATCCTTCAGACTAAATGCTAGAGGACATACTGTGTAGATGATTATTGAACACATCTAAAACTAAACAACTATTAAAAATCTCCTAAACATCTGGAACAAATCTGGATTCTAGAACAAAACACTTCCATGCTGATGGGTGTGGTCTCTTCCAGCATGACTCCGCCCCCACGCACAGGATACGACGAGTGTATAATTAATATTAAAAAATACTCTGATGTGGCCTTCACAGTCACATACTGAACATCACCACCACCATTACCATCATCATCACCACCACCATTATTATCATCTTTACCATCACCACCATCATCATCATCATCATCATTTTAGTACATGATTGTTACCATTATTATAACCTTCATCACCACCACCATCATCACCACCACCACCATCAATATCTGCAGCATCAGCAGCAGCATCATTGTTTAGAATTTTTAGCGAGATTAGATTCATTGTGGACTGTAGCTGTTCTGGTGACTCAACGCCTCACTGAGACGCTTCCTCACTGAGACGCTTCCTCACTGAGACGCTTCCTCACTGAGACGCTTCCTCACTGAGACGCTTCCTCACTGAGACGCTTCCTCACTGAGACGCTTCCTCACTGAGACAATTCCTCACTGAGACAAGACATTCCTCACTGCTTCCTCACTGAGACGCTTCCTCACTGAGACGCTTCCTCACTGAGACGCTTCCTCACTGAGACGCTTCCTCACTGAGACGCTTCCTCACTGAGACGCTTCCTCACTGAGACGCTTCCTCACTGAGACATTTCCTCACTGAGACATTTCCTCACTGAGACAATTCCTCACTGAGACGCTTCCTGAACAATTCCTCACTGAGACGCTTCCTCACTGAGACGCTTCCTCACTGAGACGCTTCCTGAACGCTCCTCACTGAGACCTCCAATTCCTCACTGAGACAATTCCTCACTGAGACGCTTCCTCACTGAGACAATTCCTCACTGAGACGCTTCCTCACTGAGACAATTCCTCCTGAGACGCTTCCTCACTGAGACGCTTCCTCACTGAGACGCTTCCTCAATGAGACACTGAGACAATTCCTCAATTCTGAGAGCATTCCTCACATTTCCTCACTGAGACGCTTCCTCCTGAGACGCTTGGGTTTTCCTTTTATTTGTCACTCAGCTGTATGTACAGCAGCTGTGAGCAGACGACTTTTACATTTACATTGACTAACATTTATCTTATTTATACAACTAAACAACTAAGCAATTGGGGGTTAAGGGCCTTGCTCAGGGCAAGTGGTGTCTAGGTGGAGCTGGGAATCGAACCTACAATCCCCAGGTTAGTAGTCCAACACCTTAACCATGAGCCACCACTTCCCCACTGGTTATAAATAAATAAACAGTGAACTGCAATCGAAAACCGCAGTGAAATGAAAGTATTTTTTCAAAAGTAGTTGCAATTTGTCTTCTACAGACAGTTTCCTCAGATACTGAAGACAGATACAGTTATCTAGAACACCAGTCTAAGCGTGGGGACAGTTCGGGGACCGCTGGATGAGACTGTCCTGTTTTAGATAAAAACAATTCTTTATTTATTTAGAAGGAAAATTATTTTTTCCAGTAGCTGTTTATTAGAAATATAAATATAAAGAATAGAGAAAAAGCAAAAGAGAAAATAAAATAGAATGAAACGGATACCAGACGATTTACAGATTTACACACACACACACACACACACACACACACACACACACACCTTGTGTCTTCCACGGTACACATTAGCCGTGGCCCCTTGACCCAGCAGGTCTGAGATCAGCCACAGGTAATTTGTGGTACTCTGCATGCTGTTATTCTTCCGAGGATCTGAAAGATGAACAGAACAGAACAGAAGATCTTTATACTTCTTTCACTTCTTATTACATTTTTATCCAATTTTACATGAATAGATTAATTATTTAAATATAAGAAGGCCAGAATGTATTGTACTTCCCATACAAACTGATTTAGGATAGTGGTGGTGCAGTGATTAAAATGTTGGACTGCTGATTGGAAGATTAGGGTTCAATTCCCAACACCACCAGGTTCCCCCCGTTGGGCCGCTGAGCAAGGCCCCTAACCCCCAATTGCACAGTTTTATATTTAAAAAAATGGATCTACCAAAAGGGGCGTCTATTAAATGCTGTAAATGGAAATGACATACCAACAGATTTAAGGTACAATAAGTTTAAACTGGTGGTTTGGGTTACAGAGTGACGTCACGGCTGGGGGAAATTCCCGACACAGCCAAGCAAAAACCCCCACCGGGCTGCTAATTTAACATTTTTATTTTCCGGATAATAAATTTACTATTAACTTTAACTAATTAATCGCACGTGACATTCGATCAGTTTCGGTTTCTACTCAATGCCATAAAAACGAGAGCGTCATTTACACACCGTAAATAAAAGAACAGCTCATTTTAATGATTTATAGACATAAACACTTATATTAAAACTTATTCTTGTGGTTGTGCATGTGAAATAAAACAGTTTATAAACACGCACAATCCAAAATCCAGCAAGTTTATTAACCAGCGGACATTCGCATCTCAGGAACCGTCAAAGCTCGTGCGTGTCGTTCCGACCACAGACCCAGACATTAATCTAACTATATACTAACACATCAATCATCCGATTATTCTGATCGGATCACACACACACACACACACCGCAATTGGGAATAAAACCCGCCACTGTATGTAAAAAAAAATCATAAAAACTACGTTTTGTTTATTTCCTTACCCCCAACAGCACGATATCCTCTTCCGTTTTCGCCGTGACGTCACACGGTCACGTGAACACACAGCGCGCTGGGCTGTACGCGTTACAATTTCGGTACCGTAAAGTTTATAATATAGGAGTAAACGGAACTATGAACTGCGCAGGGAATGATTATTCTGATTTAATATAAATTTTTCAGACAGATGTAAAAGTTATAAATGTATAAATTTAAAGTTTGGTCCTGTTTTGACTTATAAAATGCAAAATTTTCTGTAAGAACGTCTATTAAACAAAATAAGGGCCTCATTGTTCTGGTTATTATGGTAATCTATACTGGATAACCTATAGGCGTCGATTACAAATAAAGTTAATAGTCGGGTGTTAAATATAATTTAAATGTAAACTAGTACATCTAATAATAATGATAATAATAATTATAACAATATCTATTATTATTATCAACGTTATTATAGTTATAATAATAATAAACATAATAATGACAAACATAAGTGTGCTTTTAATTGTGAATTAAAGCTCTCGTCTTTAAACGGGAGGATCCTTCCGCTTCCGGCAGCCGAGTCGAACCCGCACCACTAATTATTCTCTGATTCCGGGGTTTTACAGTAAACTGGAGGCTGTTCCAAATCTTCTAATGAAAATCCGGCGGGTTCTGCTGGACAGATTCAGAGACTTGGCGCCATCTAGCGGTCAGATAGTAAAAACTGTCTTAATTTCTTAGTTTATTATGTTTTAATCTCGTGTTTCTGCTCTTTGGCATTCAGTCGGTCTTCAGCAGAGATTCGTTTGTTTGCTTTAAATCCTGGGACTAGAATGATTTACGACAACACATTTCCGTAAGAGGACATAGACTGAGGGGGCTGCTGTGAAAGACTGTGTCCCCCTCCTGTCTTTCAGCCTTTCAGAGACGGCTGGGATAGACTCCAGCTGATCCCTGTGACCCTGAATTAGGGAATAAGCAGGTTTAGAAGATGAATGAATGAATGAATGAATGAATGAATGAGTGAATGGGTTAAATGCCTCACTTTTCCCTTTCTCCTGGTTATGTTTTCGTCACACTGTCACAAGTGTCTGACTAAACAGGAGTCGTGAGAAACTCAAACGTCTCTCTGTCTCTCTTACCCACCACACTGAGGGCCATCGTGCATCTTCATGTCTGCACAACACCACACAAGGTAGACTGAAGATTTTCATCCAGACTGCTGGATTTAGATTGGCAGAGTAGAGCAGAGTGCAGAGCTCCTCTTGATAGACCATCAGCGATGAAGTTCTAAGTAACTGTAAAGACACCGCAGATGATTTATATTTCTTCTGGTGCGTGTTTGCATTAAGGCATTTCATTTTTCCAGGGATGGAGGGATCAGCAGCTGAAAGAGTGGATCTTCTGTCTGGATGCAGGTGTTGTTAGGTCAGATAACCTAACATCCTCCATCTCAGTCATATCCAGTGAAAAGTGCACCTGATCAGAGACGGACCATTTACAGTCCTGGTTTTCGGCCGACATTCTTATATTTATCCTGTTTTTTAACCACTTGTACAGTCGAACATTAAGGGCCTTGTTTAGGGGCCCAGCAATTGCAGGTTCGTGTTGCTGTAAAATCCCACGAGCACTCAATAACCCCTGGCCTACAAACATTTCATCTCTGTAACCTCCGCCAGCGAAGCCTGGAGCAGCGAGAACTCAGCAGAAGCTTCTCTTAATGCGAAATTAAAGAGTTAATGAAATGTTTTGGGGCTCTTTAAACATCCAGCTGCTGATTGTACTTGTTCACTGGATCCTTCTACAGTCTTAGCAACTTGCTGGAGATCATTTTGGCCAGCCAGAGAAACATCTGGTTGCAACATCTGTAAATACATCTGCGACTTTGTTTCATGAATAAATTATCCAGTGCGATTCTACATGACATACAATCAGTGTCAAATGGGGGAGTTTTTCACTCACAAACAGAAGTAGATTCAATTATTCCGATTTTCTTTCCTGGCACGTGTTGAAATCACACACCAGCGCCCCTGGAGTCTGCAGCAGGTACTACAGCGGTTATTTGTTTTTAAACAGAATGTAAATTCACAAAATTATAACAATAAAGAAATAAAATAATTGAAATCATTAAATTTAAACGAAATATTTGCTGATGTTTTATTATTGTTAAGGAAAAATACACACTATTTAAAGACTAATTAATAACTAATTAAAATCATAGTCTTACATTAACCGGAAACAAAAGGAAATAAATTTGACACATAACATTGAAATCGATATATTTTTATTATTTTAATAAAATGTTTTTTTTATTATTAATTCATTCATTACCTCAAGATTGTCTATGGTTTTCTCCAGTCACCCCTTTAATACTTTCTGCGGGTGTAACTGGCAGCATCATACACACACTGGTAATATCTATAACAGCAGTAAGTAATTAGCTTTAGATTTGGCCTAAACACACTAACATTTAACGTTTAGAGAGAAGATAATGGTGATGTCTGTAGGAGATACCGACGGGAATCCTGTGATGATAATTATGGTGATTATGAGGATGATGATGAAGATGGTGATGATAATGATGATGATGAACATGGTAATAATGATAATGGTGATGCTGATAATGAAGAAGATGGTGATGAAAATGGTGATGATGATGATGATGATGATGATGAGCATCTCTGACCTCATCGTTGTCCGTAATTCAGTTTCAGATGCAGTGAATGTAAAATCATTCTTATAGGTTTTAGTTTTAGTTTTAAACAGATGATAAATACAGCTGTTAAGGTGTGAAGTGTTTTTCTGGTGGATTCTATAATGTAGGGTTCTATAATGTTCTAGGGTTCTATAATGCAGTGTTCTATAATGGGTTCTATAATGTGTTCTATAATGTGTTTCTATAATGTAGGGTTCTATAATGTAGGGTTCTATAATGTAGGGTTCTATAATGTAGTGTTCTATAATGTAGGGTTCTATAATGTAGGGTTCTATAATGTAGTGTTCTATAATGTAGGGTTCTATAATGTAGGGTTCTATAATGTAGTGTTCTATAACGTAGGGTTCAATAATGTAGGGTTCTATAATGTATTCTATAATGTAGGGTATCTATAATGTAGGGGTTCTATAATGTAGGGTTCTATAATGTAGTATAATGTTCTATATATGTAGTGTTCTATAATGTAGTGTTCTATAATGTAGGGTTCTATAATGTAGGGTTCTATAATGTAGTAGTGTTCTATAATGTAGGGTTCTAATGTTACTATAATGTAGTGTTCTATAATGTAGGGTTCTATAATGTAGTGTTCTATAATGTAGGGTTCTATAATGTAGGGTTCTATAATGTAGTGTTCTATAATGTAGGGTTCTATAATGTAGTGTTCTATAATGCAGTGTTCTATAATGTAGTGTTCTATAATGTAGTTATATGGGTTTCTATAATGTAGGGTTCTATAATGTGTAGTGTTCTATAATGTAGTGTTCTATATGTATTCTATAATGTAGTTCTATAATGTAGGGTTCTATAATGTGTTCTATAATGTAGGGTTCTATAATGTAGTGTTCTATAATGTAGGGTTCTATAATGTAGTGTTCTATAATGTACTGGGTTCTATAATGTATAATGTGTTCTATGATGTTCTATAATGTAGGTTCGTAAATGTAGGGTTCTATAATGTCTCTATATGTAGTGTTTAATGTAGTGTTCTATAATGTAGGGTTCATAATGTAGGTTCTATAATGTAGTGTTCTATAATGTAGTGTTCTATAATGTAGGGTTCTATAATGTTCTATAATGTAGGTTCTATAATGTAGGGTTCTATAATCTATAATGTTCTATAATGTAGTTTCTATAATGTAGTGGTCTATAATGTAGTGTTCTATAATGTAGGGTTCTATAAAATTGTTCTAATGTAGGTTCTATAATGTAGGGTTCTATATGTAGGGTTCGATAATGTACTGTTCTATAATGTAGTGTTCTATAATGTAGGGTTCTATAATGTATGTTCTTAGGGTTCTATAATGTATTGTTATGTTCTATAATGTAGGGTTCTATATAAGGTTTCTATAATGTAGTGTTCTAGGGTTCTATAATGTATAATGTAGGGTTCTATAATGTTAGTAGGTTCTATATCTAGTAAATGTAATCTAGAATGTAGGGTCTATAATGTAGGGTTCTATAATGTACTGTTAGTAGTTGTTCTATATGTTATGTAGTCTATAATGTAGTGTTCTATAATGTAGTGTTCTATAATGTATTGGGTTCTATATGTATAATAGGGTTCTATAAATGTAGGGTTCTGTCTATAATGTAGTTCTATAATGTTCTATATGGGTTCTATAATGTAGGTTCTATAATGTAGTACTGGTCTATAATGTAGTGGGTTCTATAATGTAGTATCTATAATGTAGGGTTCTATAATGTAGGATTCTATAATGTAGTGTTCTATAATGTTGGGTTCTAGTACTGTTCTATAATGTAGTGTTCTATAGGGTTCTATAATGTAGGTTCTATAATGTAGGGTTCTATAATGTAGTGTTCTATAATGTATATAATGTAGGGTTCTATAATGTAGTGTTCTAAATGTAGTATGTTCTATACGTAGTGTTCTATAATGTAGTGTTCTATAATGTAGTGTTCTATAATGTAGTGTTCTATAATGTAGTGTTATCTATAATGTAGGGTTCTATAATGTAGTGTTAATGTATGTTCTATAATGTAGTGTTCTAGTAGTGGTACTATAATGTAGTGTTGTCTATAATGTAGTATTCTATGTAATGTAGTAGGTTCTATAATGTAGGGTTCTATAATGTTCTATAATGTATCTATAATGTAGGGTTCTAATGTTTCTATAATGTAGGGTTTCTATAATGTAGGTTCTATAATGTAGTCTATAATGTAGGGTTCTATAATGTAGTGTTCTAAATGTACTGTTCTATAATGTAGTGTTCTATAATGTAGTAGTTTCTATAATGTAGGGTTCTATAATGTAGTGTTCTATAATGTAGGGTTCTATAATGTAGTGTTCTATAATGTAGGGTTCTATAATGTTCTATAATGTACTGTAGGGTCTATAATGTAGTGTTCTATAATGTAGTGTTCTATAATGTAGGGTTCTATAATGTAGGTTCTATAATGTAGTGTTCTATAATGTAGTGTTCTATATGTATTCTATAATGTAGTGTTCTATAATGTAGGGTTCTATAATGTAGGGTTCTAATGTAGGGTTCTATAATGTAGGTTCTATAAGTTCTATAATGTAGGGTTCTATAATGTAGGGTTTCTAATGTACTGTTCTATAATGTGTTCTATAATGTAGTTCTATAATGTAGGTTCTATAATGTAGGGTTCTAAATGTTCTATAATGTAGGGTTCTATAATGTACTGTTCTATAAGTAGTGTTCTATAATGTAGTGTTTCTATAATGTAGTTCTCTAATGTTCTATAATGTAGGTAGTTCTATAAGTTAGGGTTCTATAATGTAGTGTTCTATAATGTAGTATTCTATAATGTAGGGGTTCTATATAATGTAGTAGGATTCTATAATGTGTCTATAATGTTGGGTTCTATAATGTAGGTTATAACGTTCTATAATGTAGTTTCTAATGTAGGTTTCTATGTATGTAGGGTTCTATATGTAGTATGTAGGGTTCTATAATATAATGTAGTGTTCTATAATGTAGGGTTCTATAATGTAGTAGGTTCTATAATGTAGGGTTCTATAATGTAGGGTTCTATAATGTAGTGTTCTATAATGTAGTGGTTCTATAATGTAGTGTTCTATAATGTAGTGTTCTATAAGTAGGGTTCTATAATGTAGTGTTCTATGTACTGTTGGTATGTTGTAATGTGTTCTATAATGTAGTATTCTATAATGTAGGGTTCTATAATGTAGGGTTCTATAATGTAGGGTATTCTATAATGTAGTGTTCTATAATGTAGGGTTCTATAATGTAGGGTTCTAATGTAGTGTTCTATAATGTTCTATAATGTAGTGTTTCTATAAGTAGGGTTCTAATGTAGTGTTCTATAATGTAGGTTTCTATAATGTAGGGTTCTATAATGTAGTGTTCTATAATGTAGGGTTCTATAATGTACTGTAGGGTTCTATAATGTAGTGTTAGGGCTATAATGTAGGGTTCTATAATGTAGTTCTATAAGTGTCTATAATGTAGTGTTCTATAATGTAGTGTTCTATAAGTAGTAGTTCTATACTGTAGTGTCTATAATGTTAGGGTTCTATAATGTAGGGTACTGTATAATTGTAGGTTCTATAATGTAGGTTCTATAATGTAGGGTTCTATAATGTATGTTAGGGTTCTATAATGTTAGGGTTCTATATGTAGGTTCTATGGGTTCTATAATGTAGGGTTCTATAATGTTAGTGTACTGTTCTATAATGTAGTGTTCTATAATGTAGTATGTCTATAATGTAGTGTTCTATAATGTAGTGTTCTATAATGTAGGGTTCTATAATGTAGGGTTCTATAATGTAGGGTCTAAAGTAGGGTTCTATAATGGTACTGTTCTATAATGTAGTTATTCTATAATGTAGGGTTCTATAATGTAGGGTTCTATAATGTAGTGTTCTATAATGTAGGGTTCTATAATGTAGTCTTATCTATAATGTAGTGTTCTATAATATGTAGTATTCTATAATGTAGGGTTCTATAATGTAGTTCTATAATGTAGGGTTCTATAATGTAGTGTTCTATAATGTAGGGTTCTATAATGTAGTTCTATAAGTTCTATAATGTGTGTTCTATAATGGTAATGTAGGTTCTATAATGTAGGTGTTCTATAATGTAGTATTATATATGTAATGTAGGGGTTCTATAATGTACTATAATGTACTGTTCTATAATGTAGTGTTCTATAATGTAGTTTCTATAATGTAGTTTCAGGGTTCTATAATGTAGGTGTTCTGATTCTATAATGTAGGGTCTATAATGTATTCTATACGGTTCTATAATGTAGGGTTCTATAATGTAGGGTTCTATAATGTAGTTTCTATAAGGTGTTCTATAATGTAGTTTCTATAATGTAGGGTTCTATAATGTAGGGTTCTATAATGTAGGGTTGTAGTAGTGTTCTATAATGTAGGGTTCTATAATGTAGTTCTATAATGTAGGGTCTATAATGTAGTGTTCTATAATGTAGGGTTCTATAATGTAGTGTTTATGTAGTATAGGGTTCTGTAGGGTTCTATAATGTAGTGTTCTATAATGTAGGTTTTATAATGTAGTAGTGTTCTATAATGTAGTGGTTTCTATAATGTAGGTATAAGTAGTATTCTATAATGTAGGGTTCTATAATGTAGGGTTCTATAATGTATGGTTCGGGTCTATAATGTAGGGTTCTATAATGTAGGCGTTCTATAATGTAGTTCTATAAGTCTATAATGTTCTATGTAGTGTCTATAGGTTCTATAATGTAGTTTCTATGTAATTCTATAATGTTAGTAGTTGTTCTATAATGTAGGGTTCTATAATGTAGTGTCTATAATGTAGTTTCTTAATGTAGTACGTTCTATAATGTATAATTAGTAGGGTTTGTAGGGTTCTATAATGTAGGGTTCTATATGTCTATACTGTGGTTCTATAATGTAGGCTTCTTCATGTAGGTTCTATAATGTAGGGTTCTATAATGTAGTGTTCTATAAATGTAGGGTCTATAATGTAGTGTTCTATAATGTAGTTGTTCTATATGTAGTAGTATTCCTATATTAGGTTAATATGTAGGTTCTATAAGTTAATGTAGGGTTCTTAATGTGTTCTATAATGTAGGTTCTGTTGTTCTATACTGTAGGTTCTATAATGTAATACTGTTCTATAATGTATAATGTTCATAATGTAGGGTATGTTCCTAGTAGGGTTCTATAATGTAGTGTGTTCTTAGTAGGTTCTATAATGTAGGTTCTAATGTAGTTCTAATCCTGTTCTATAATGTAGGGTTCTATAATGTAGGTTCTATATGTAGGTATATAATGTGTGTTCTAGTAGGTTCTATAATGTAGGGTTCTATAATGTAGGGTTCTATAATGTTCTATATGTAGGTTCTATAATGTAGTGTTCTATAATGTGTTCTATAATGTACTGTTCTATAATGTAGTGTTTAATGTTCTAATGTAATAAGTAGGTCTAGTTCTATAATGTAGGGTTCTATGTAGGTTCTATAATGTAGTGTTCTATAGTGTTCTATAATGTAGGTTCTATAATGGTGTTTCTATAATGTAGTGTAGTAGGTTCTATAATGTAGTGTGTTCTATAATGTAGTGTTCTATAATGTAGGTTCTATTAAGTAGGGTTCTATAATGTAGGGTTCTATAATGTTCTATTTGGTGTTCTATAATGTAGTGTTCTATAATATTCTTAATAGTAGGGTTCTATAATGTTCTAGGTCTTCTATAATGATTGTCTATAATGTAGTGTTCTATAATGTAGGGTTCTATAATGTAGGGTTATTAATGTATGTAGGGTTCTATAATGTTCTATATGTAGGTTCTATAATGTAGGGTTCTATAATGTAGGGTTCTATAATGTAGGGTTCTATATGTAGGGTTCTATAATGTAGTGTTCTATAATGTAGTATTTCTATAATGTAGGTGTATAATGTAGTGTTCTATGTATTGTTCGGGTTCTATAATGTAGTGTTCTATAATGTAGTGTTTCTATGTGTAGTTTTCTATAATGTAGTGTTATATTTAGGGTTCTATATGTAGGGTTCTATATGTAGTTCTATAATGTATGTTCTAATAATGTAGGGTTCTATAATGTAGTGTCTATAAGTACTGTTCTATAATGTAGGTTCTATAATGTAGTATTCTGTTATATGTAGTGTGCTATTGTCTATAATGTAGTGTTCTATAATGTTCTATAATGTGGTTCTATAAGGTTCTATAGTTATGTAGTGGTTCTATAAGTAGTCTATAATGTAGTGTTCTATAATGTAGTTTCTATAATGTAGTGTTCTATAATGTAGGGTTCTATAATGTAGTTTATAATGTTCTATAATGTAGGGTTCTATAATGTAGGGTGTAGTTCTATAATGTAGTGGTGTATAATATGTCTATAATGCTATAAGTGTTTCTCTAAATGTAGGGTCTATAATGTAGGTTCTATAATGTAGTAGTGTTCTATATGTAGTGTGTTTCTATAATGTAGGGTTCTATGTAATGTAGGTTCTATAATGTAGGGTTCTATATTAGTGTTCTATAATGTAATGTACTGTTCTATAATGTTCTATAATGTAGTTCTGTAATGTAGTGTCTATAATGTAGTGTTCTATATGTAGTAGTCTATAATGTAGGGTCTATAATGTTTCTAATGTAGTTCTATAATGTACTGTGTTCTATAATGTTCTATAATGTAGGGTTCTATAATGTAGTGGTTCTATAATGTAGGGTTCTATAATGTTCTGTAATGTATAAATGGTAGTTCTATCATGTAGTGTTATAATGTAGGGTTCTATAATGTAGTTTTCTATAATGTAGTGTAAGAGTGTGTTTCTATAATGTAGTAGGGTGTAGGATTCTATAATGTAGGGTCTATAATGTAGGTTCTATAATGTAGAATGTAGTCTATAAGTACTTAATGTAGCGATTGTGTGTTCTATAATGTAGTATATAATGTATCTATAATGTAGGGTTCTATAATGTAGTGGTTCTATAATGTAGGGTTCTATAATGTTTTTCTATAATGTAGTGTTGCTGTTCTTATAAGTAGGTTCTTAATGTATTTTCTATACTGTAGGGTTCTATAATGTAGTGTTCTATAATGTAGTGTTTCTATAATGTTCTAGTAGTTTCTATAATGTGTTCATAATAAATGTAGTGTTCTATAATGTCGTCTATAATGTAGTGTCTATAATGTATTGTTTCTATAATGTAGGGTGTCTATAATGTATAAGGGTTCTATAATGTATTAATGTAGTTCTATAGGTTCTATAATGTAGTGTAGTGTTCTATGTAGGGTCTATAATAGGGTTCTATAATGTACTGTTCTATAATGTAGGTTCTATAATGTAGGTTTCTATAATGTAGGGTTCTATATGTAGTGTTCTATAATGTAGGGTTCTATAATGTAGTGTGTCTATAATGTAGTGTTCTATAATGTAGGGTTCTGTTCTATAATGTAGTTGTTCTAATGTAGTAGGGTTCTAAACTAAATGTAGTGTTCTATAATGTAGGGTTCTAATAGGGTTGTAGTGGTTCTATAATGTAGGGTTCTATAATGTAGGGTTCTATAATGTAGCGTTCTGTATGTAAGTAGTGTCTATAATGTAGGGTTCTATAATGTAGGGTTCTATAATGTAGTGTTCTATAATGTAGGGTGTAGGTTCTAGGGTAAGTGTAGTAGGTTCTATAATGTAGTGTTCTATAATGTAGTGTTCTAGTAGGGTTCTATAATGTAGGTAGTGTTCTATACTGTATATAATGTAGTGTTCTATAATGTATAGTGTTCTTATAATGTAGGGTTCTATAATGTAGGTCTATAATGTAGGGTTCTATAATGTAGTGTTCTATAATGTAGTTCTCTAATGTAGGGTTATAATGTAGTGTAGTGTTTCTATAATGTAGGTTCTATAATGTAGGGTTTCTATAAGTAGGGTTCTATAATGTAGGGTTCTATAGGGTTCTATGTCGTATGTTCTATAATGTAGGGTTCTATAATGTAGTTCTATAAGTCTGTAGTTCTATAATGTATAATGGGTTCTAAATGTAGTAGTGTTCTATAATGTAGTGTTCTATAATAGTAGCTGTTTCTATAATGTAGTGTTCTATAATGTAGGGTTCTATAATGTAGTGTTCTATAATGTAGTGTTCTATAATGTAGGGTTCTATTAGGGTTCTATATGTAGGGTTCTATAATGTAGTTCGATAATGTAGTGTTTCTATAATGTAGTGTTCTATATAATGTAGGGTTCTATAATGTAGGGTTATCTATAATGTAGGGTAGTCTATAATGTAGGGTTCTATAAGTAGGGTTCTATATGTAATGTAGGTCTATAATAGTTCTATAATGTAGGTTCTATAATGTAGTGTTCTATATGTACCTCATAATGTAGTAGTGTTCTATAATGTAGGGTTCTATATGTAGTTTTCTATGTAGGGTTCTATGTAGGGTTCTATAATGTAGTTTTCTTATTCTATTAATGTAGGGTTCTATAATGAGGGTTCTATAATGTAGTGTTCTATATGTAGGGTTCTATAATGTCTATAAGTAGGGTTTAGGGTTCTATAATGTAGGGGTTCTATAATGTAGGGTTCTATAAGTAGGGTTCTATAATGTAGTGTCTATAATGTAGGGTTCTATAGTGTTCTATGTAGTGTTTCTATAGTATTCTATAATGTAGGGTTCTATAATGTAGTTTTCTATAATGTAGTATTGTAAGTTTCTATAATGTAGTGTTCTATAATGTGTAGTTCTATAAGGGTTATATGTAGGGTTCTATAATGTAGTATAAGTAGGGGTCTATAATGTAGGGTTCTATAATGTAGGGTTTCTATAATGTAGGGTTCTATAATGTAGGGTTCTATTACTGTTCTATGTAGGGTTCTATAATGTAGGTTCTATAATGTAGGGTTTCTATAATGTAGTGTTTAAATGTATCATAAGTAGTTTTCGTAGGGTTCTATAATGTAGGGTTCTATAATGTAGTTCTGTGTTCTATAATGGGTTATGTGTAGGTTCTGTAATGTAGGGTTCTGTATGTAGTGTTCATCTGTAATGTAGGGTTCTATAATGTAGGGTTCTATTAATGTATAAGGGTTCTATAATGTATTATAAGTAGGTTCTATAATGTAGTGTTCTATAATGTAGGGTTCTATATGTCTATAATGTAGGTGTAGTGTTCTATAGTGTAGGTTTAGGGTTCTAATGTAGGTTCTATAATGTAGGGTTCTATAATGTAGGGTTCTATAATATAGGTTTAATACTGAGCGAATGTCCTTTCAAGAGCCAAGTATTGTGTGTTAGACACATTTCTGTCGTTTATAACATTTAATAATTCCCTTTTATTCACTGTCACTTAACACTTAAAAGTTTAAAGTTTGGTAATGTTTCAGTTAAAGTCATTCTGTTTCTGTTTATCGATTAAACAGAATGAGAGAAAAATGAGATTTGACTTTTTTTTTCTGTTGCAGCTGAAAACCACAAACACAAAAATGATCAGCCAACTAAACACCTGGGAGGAACCAGAGTCAATAAGGAACCTGTTCTCATCTGGGGGGACACCACCTGTTATTGTTAATTACAGCGGAGCAGAATGAATTCCAGTCCATTCTCGAGGAACGGGACAGGAACCTGGTCACTGGACCCTCAGGATCCTTACAATAAACCCATAAGTTCTGAATTGACACCAGCGTCTTGCACCCGAATGATTTAAGATCACAATTTACACACTGAAGTATTTTGTAACGCAGTAAATTGAGTCGTTTATACTTATTTACTCTCACACGAGTCATATTAATGTTCAGTTTTTCTACTTGTACCCAAGTGAATTATTTCTTAAATAGCAGAACTTTTACCAAAGTAGAAAAATGTCTGTCTCTTTTTAAACTGGTGAAAAATGAGGATATCTGTGATGGACAGACGTTTAGAATCTTACAGCTTTACAGAGGCATTAAAGTACTAATCAGAGGAAGAGCCATGAATTCTCAGCTGCTCGGTGTAAAAATAAGATGGATGTAGGCCACTCTCTGTACATCTCCATCACCTGCTCCTATAGAGCACTAATCATGACTAATCATCTCTGCCCTCATTTCTCCTTTCCTTTTCCATCTTCTCCTATAATTCCTTCTCAGCTCCTTCATCCTGAACGATATCTCAGCTTCATCCAGTGCAGTTAAAATCCTCAAGGAAATCAGATTAAAGATGTGGATTAGTTTATTTAACAGCTGCAGCGGTTTGGAAAGTAGTTCCAGCTATAACACCTTAGTCAAGTTAATATCAATGCACCGGTTCTAATATGTCTCACACAGCAGATTATTAGCCCTCTATAACACCATATGTTTGGACATTTCACCACTTTTTTTTTGGCTTTTTACACTGATAAAAGTCCTGTTTCTTCAATAAAACGAGGGCCTGAAGGGAGTTGGGAACCTGGGAGATAAAATCAGTCGTAAAATCATTCGTTCTAGAAGCCAGAGTCACATGGGATACGCTGCCAGTAGATCTTATTATCATGCTTAAATTCATCGAAAAAACTATCTGCATGTGAAGTATATTTGATTATTTAAAGACAAATTTCGTTTTTATTTATATAATTAATCTGTAGATTTTTTTCATTTATTGCCGTAAGGTTACATTGTGCAGTAGGAGAACGTTTGTTAGGACAGAATCATCAGTAGGACATGTTTTTAGTAGTTTTAGTTTTTATGATTTTAGTATTGATATATTAATGGCAGAATATTAATTGGTTAAAAATTGGTTTCTTTAACCAATCAGATTTTAGGTTCTCCCCCAGAACCTGCTAGCTGGCCCACAATCACAGCATTTTTCTCTGATTGGTTGATTATAGTAAATTCTTACAGTCTAGCATAGACTAGCTAAACTCGTCTGTACAGCTGAATTAGAATTTTTACGTCCACAATGGCTGGAGGAGGAGAAATTAATTTGGTCTCAGACAAACTTATAAATACGTTTTTAAGGCGGATTTTTCCGGTAAAGTTGTAGATGGTGATGAGAGTTCGGTCGGTACCCTGAGTTTCTTCCCCACTTCCAGACCAGCGCCGCCGAGCGGTAACACTGACTTACAGCCTTTAAATGTCTGATAGATTTGATTGATATCTGTAATGTTTTTCTGATGTTATATTAATATTAGGATAAATATTGATACTGAAACTGTTCCAGATGTTGTAGGTGGTACAGTTGTGGTTGTAGTGTAGAGGTTTGGAGTTGTGTGTTAACGGGTTTCTTGTCTCTCTGTCTGTAATTCCACGCCGTGTTATATTGTGTGTTTGTTCAGTATTGATGTGTTTCTGTAATTGGGATGTGATAGTGGGGGTATTAAGAGGTCGATCAGTTGGGGTAAATCCACACTGAAGGACCGGCTACTAAATGCACCGCCCACCACCGGAAGAGTGTTATGGTGAGAAAGAGTGGAATGAACTCAGGTTTGAGGGGCAGTTAGGAGGTCAGGGGTTTGTCAGTCAGCTACCAGAATATGGGTGGTGTACATTACTTTACTTTACTTTACTTTACTTTACTTTACTTTAATATGACCATTGTGACCTCAAAGTGGAGTTTGATTTAACATATATATATAATTCAATACTTTCCACAAACACATTCAGAAACACACACACCTGCAGGCGCACATAGACTAAAGATGAGTTGTGGTTGAAATGCTTGTATAAATAAAAAAATTGGGTTTATTTGTTTATAAATGTTTTATATTAAGATTGCTAAGATTGTTCCTTTATTTTACCATTAATATTTACTATAAACACATTTAGAGTTGATTGAAAAATGATTATTGATCAGTGATCTCATAAAAATAAGCTAAAATATTTTTCCCTAAAAAATAGAACGTGAGAGTGAATATAACAATAAAACAACTGCTATTGTTGATGTGGTGTTTTTCTTTAGTTAGTAGATATTCAATTAACAGTCACGCTGCTTTTTACAGAACGTTTTTGAGTCTTTATGGTAAAAGAGTTTTGGTTTTGGGGTTTTTATCACTATAAACATTTTATTTGTTAAAAAAATGCTGTGATAAAAATAAAATGAACACAATACAGACTGTGTGATTAGACATAAAATAACACACTTTGGCTGCAGAGGTGTAGCTGAGGGTTTTCAGCGCCCGGGGCAGTTTTATGCCCCCTCAGGACAAGGTGGAAGCCATAAGGGGGTCCGTCATGCTTTCCTGGAAATGTTTGAGTTTTAGAACCTGAAAAGCTGCATTGCGTGACACATTTCTAGAGAATGAAGAGGATGAAAAAGGTAAAATCATTAAGACAACAATGGAACTTTAAAGATAGAATTGAGGAAAACATTTCATTCTGAATGTCATTATGTAACATCAATTTGGGCCCCAGATGCTGCGCCCAGGGACAGATTACCCATCTTGCCCCCCTCTTACTACGCTATTGTTTGGCTCCAGGTCTCGATAACAAGGGGACCACAAGGAATTGATGGGAAATGATCAGGGAGGTGATAAATCAGTTGTGGTTTATGTAGAATGTTGAGATATATATATGTATATATTTATGGGTATATTGGTAGGCACTTTGGGCTGGTAAAGGGCTGCGCTGTATCACACCACACCACCCTGCAGTGCATTATTTCTGCATGGTCTGGAGTGTGTCATTCATTTCTAACTTTAACTTTCCAACTAATTAACAGATGTCTTGAAGGTAAATTACACAGAAACCCTACAATAAGCAGTGAAACACAGTACAAACACCCCATTGCTGGATAACAGTGTGTAGATATTCAGAGAGGCGGTAGAGGGCGCTGCTACTGAGGACAGAGAGAGAGAGAGAGAGAGAGAGAGAGAGAGAGAGAGAGAGAGAGAGAGTTTATCCTGTTTTATTCGAAAGATCTGAACCCGGGTCACACTCTGTCTTGATCCGTCCTGTGTGTGTGTATGTGTGTGTGTGTGTATGTGTATATGTGTGTGTGTGTGTGTGTTCCTGCTGTCTTTCCTCCAATCATTTTTGCCCGAATTGCCCCAGTGCGCGTGCACGGACCGCGTTCACATCATAATGGTGTTCATTCTGAATTAACAGTTTCAGCAATGCGGCGATCGACACCAACATCTGGAGAAATTCAACCTCTTTAAAGTAAGTAAAGCGATTATTATACACACACACACACACACACACACACACACACACACACACTACCAGCAGAAAACTCTTAATCCCCGGATGTCTCCGTGTGTGAGTGTATTAATGAGTTTGTGACATTGGAATTTATTCTGATTTTATTATTTTAATTATTTGTTTATGGTTTGTTTGATAATATGGAATAAAACGACACACACACACACACACACACACACACACCTGTCTATGGTGGTTATAGACAGACACTCGGGTTGCCATGGCATTAGGCAGCTCACGCGCAGCTGCGGAATTACAGACCCCACTATCACGAGTGAATTACACAGGGTTGCCAGATTTCACTGTTTTTTTTTAAAAAATCTTTGTCTCACACTGTCAGCAGTTCCTATGGAAGAACAGAATTCTGTAGAAATGGTGTTTTATGTTTGTTTTATAAACTACGGGACATTAAAGACATGCTGAAAATGTTAATGATTAAAATGTTCGGTTCAATCTGGCAACCCTGTAGAGGTGAATCAGTGATTGTGTAATTATCGGTGTGTTTTAACCCTCGGATTGTTTATTATGGGGTTGTATTTTATTTTGATTGGTCTGTTTTTCTAAAACCGCCTGAAATAAATCAGTTTGTTGTGTTTATTTGCAGTGAGGGGCGGTTTCCTGATGTTGCCAGTTCAGTATTTATTAAAGGTGAAATAGGCGATTTTTACTCTTTACCCGTATTAATAATGGCAGGACGTGTAATAAACTATCAAAAATAATTATTTATGGCGTCTGTTTGGAAAACAAACCTCAGGTCTATAAATGTAGTTTGTGACGATGTGCCGCCTGTCAATCATTGTATAGACTGTATTTTATAGGTCGCTGTAGATCCTGTGGGCGGAGCTTCGTGTGTATAGGTAGGAATCATTTAAATATCGAACCCACTGAACTGAGATCAGATTCTTTCATAGATATTTTTTATAAGTTTGTTAAATTAGATTAACACTTGATTTTTAATTAAACAGAAGCGGATAAAAAAAGAATAAATAACTTAAGTACAAGTATAATTATTTATAAAAATAATGACTAAAATATCAGTAGAAGTATTTAAATGTGTAAAGTTCTTAATAATCAAGTGTGGAATAATGAAATTCCTCCAGTTATTCGTTACTTTGGATCTGATTAAATGAAGGGAAAATCCAGAATCCAGAAAAAAATACTAACAATCACAACTCCATAAATAAATGAGTGTCTTTCACGTACAAACTTCAGAGACACGACGTCCCATTATACAGAAAATGATGGAGACTAATTATTAAAACTACATTTCCATCATTAACATTTAACAGTAACGGAGGAACGACATCAAATGCAGAGAAATAAAAGTAAAATTCTGAGATTAAAAATGAATAAGTGAAATAATAAATTAGTAAATTCGGTTCAATCGACTCTTAAAAGTAAATTTTATCTGAGTAAATAAAACGCATTACTACCCACATCTGTGTTTAACGGTATCTGTTCAGGAATGATGTAGTATTGTTATGTAGATTTAACCCTGGACTAATTGTTGTTGGATTGATTTATTAAACACTTTTATGAACATTGTAATGGGTTTTTTTTCGGTTTCTCCAGGATTTCATGTAGTTTTATTTGATTATAATTTCTCCAAAAATGCGGTTCGAATCCCGGCAGTAGAAACACATACTGCATGTGATGATTTCTCTAGGAGCTGGAATAGAACAGGACTTTAACTGAATGTGTGTTCTGATCGGGTCACATGACGCGCCTCGGATCACAGGCGGTTCCTTAGAAAGTTCCTTCGAATGTCCTGGAAGCAGTTTTGCTTGATTTTGTGTTTGTTTCTTCTGGACTGACTGGTGTTAATGACTGATGACCTGAAACACGTCTAATTCCTGAATTATAGAAAACAAAACCAGTCTAGAAAATGTCTGAAAACGATGCAGGAAATAAATTTCTTCCTTTTCTTCTTTCAGTCTTTAAAAAAACTTTATATTTTCTTTTCCATAATATTTACAGCTGTTTATTAACATTATTTACAGCTGCTACATTCACCATTCCCACTAACACCTTTTCCTACGTGTGTGTCCTGTAAACACAGTAAACACACACAGGGTGTGACTGTTATCCACAAGGAACTGCCATTAATACTAATCTTACTAAGCTTGTGTAACTTCTTTTCTTTTCCAATCCCCGGGCCAAAACACACACACACACACACACACACACACACACACACACACTGCTGTGTGACGTCCGATTAGGGCTGAATAGAAATCTGACCTTGTGATATTTTTATTACAGTATATCACATTGTCTCATTTCTAAAATGTTAAAAGATTTTCAATACAAAATAACTGTGTGTGTGTGTGTGTGTGTGTGTTCACGACTGCTCTGTGAATCATACAGTGATTGTCATTATTTTTTCCCCTCTTTCTTCTCCTGTGACATTGAACCGAGTCACAGATGAAAACATAACATTAAACCAGACCAAATATAATATAAAAATGAGAAACAGGACTGGAGACGGGTTCGGATTTCAGAGTTTGCTGTGTTAAAATCGCAAAACTAAACCACTGCTAGCTCCATATTTTACTATTAGCATATTCTACTAATCATGGGTCACCCCGTTATACAGTAACACACCCGAGTTCCAGTAACGCAGTCCCGGCAGAATTTCATGACTTCACCATTGCAACCGATCCGCTTACAGTCTCTGCAGTTTCACACACTGACTTTTTATCCAAAAACATCATTTCCTTTCTCATTTAAACAAAAAATAAGTAAAGTGTGACGTTAGGGTCTCTGAATCACTGTAGCTGTGTGAAACGCGCCCCGTTGTTTCTCATTAAAGTTGAGTTTAACTGTTCTACATCGTCTGCAATATTTATTTAATCCCACAATTTTATAGCAAGAAAACATCTAAAAATACTGCAACATGCATCGCAATTATTTTTTAACTGCCATGAAGTTGCATGCAACAATTGCAAAAAGAGCTGCGAAATCGTTAACACAGTATAATATATAAAGCACAGCCCCCCCCCCACGCCCGTTAATGTGTCCTGGTGTAATTCTGGTTTGTGTCATCAGAATAAACATCTTTTGTCGATGACTGACATGTAAAGTGACCAATCACAGTTGGTTTATCTCAGCGGTGTGTTTAGGCGCATGAAGCGGTTCGATCGCTGTGTAACTGCAGACGGTTCGTTTCAGGAAGTTTTTGCAGATTAATGAGTTTATGATACTCTGAAACATCTCATCATTTGGAATCCTTGCAGTCCTCATAAGCGCTCGTTGTCTCAGTTGGAAACACGGCTTTGTAATCAGGACAAACGTTGTTAAAGCCGCATTTACACTGTGTGTATCATGTGACCCAATTCCGAGGTTTTTTCCCTCCAGTGTGGTACGGATGGGATTTGACCCCCGATGGTGTAAGCAGGAAAAAAACCCCACATGGATTCTGATATTTTTAGTTTAGTTTCAGGTCTCATTGGTATGTGGTAATAAATGGGATCTGAATCGGATTCGTACATTAGAGTCTGCAGTGTAAACACACAGATCAGATTTTCACCTGTTAAAGCGGTGAATAAACGCCGGTGGCGTGTGACAGCGACTCTAAATCTGTGTGTATAGCTAAAATACCGAAGAATCATTTGGTCTTCGTCTGTTGATTATTCTGCTGTTTTTTTACTTTCTTTTCCGGTCAGTACGTCATTCTTGGGTTGTTTTGCTGTGTTTAAATGCAGATTTCGAATTCGGGTCAGTTTTAAAAGATGATGTAATCGGGTCATCAGAAAAATTGGATAAAGTCACAAAATCAGTATTGGGCATTAAGAAGTTCAGCCAGATGATTCATGTGCATGGCGTCTGAGTCTTTAAGCTCTGTGTGTGTGTGTGTGTGTGTGTGTGTGTGTGTGTGTGTGTGTGTGTGTGTGTGTGTGTGTGTGTGTGTGCGCGCGCACATTTGTGTGGGTGAGTGAGTGTGTTTATTAGTGTCTTAGTCTAAAAATGCTTGCAAGTGATCAGCTCTCTTTATTATGTAATAGTGTGTGTGTGTGTGTGTGTGTGTGTGTGTGTGTGTTAAATGAGCAACAGGTTTTAATAAGTCTTCAAATGCAGCAGATCACTGGTGTTGAATCGTGAAGGGTCACAGCCCTGTGGAGTTGAGTTCCAGCCCTGCGCCGGTACACAGAACATGCAGTTTTCCCGTAAGCCTGAAGGACCTGATTATCTGGATCAGGTGCGATTAATTAGGGTTGAAGATAAACTGTGCAGAGCGGCGGCTCTCCGGGAACCCAGTCTGAACCCAGTCTCTCATGTAGGTTCATTAATTGGTGTCGTGTGAATGTTGAATCCCAGCGGAAAGAGGTTACAGAAAGAGCAATAACTCGATACCACGGAAATTTCCGTGTGTGTGTGTGTGTGTGTGTGTGTGTGTGTGTGTGTGTGTGTGTGTGTGTGTGTGTGTGTGTGTGTGTATGGTATTTTTGAGTTCTCTATATCGTAGTTTTCACTGCTGTTCTCTCCGTTTTATTAAATTAATGTCTCTATAGCACTAATGTGTTAAGTTGGCAGGTAGATGTTTGTACTACTGGGTTGCCATAGTAATCAGTGGGTGGAGCAACTAGCATTTCAAATCAGTCGGGATGTACCGATACTCGTACTCATAAACACACTCCGATATCAAAGACCGAGACCTTCTGTGACGTCAACGTCAGAACTTTCAATGCAGCAGCAGAGACAGAAGATCAGATTCAGGGGTGTGGAAATATTTTTTCAATGAATAGAGACAGACTGCAAATACTGCTGCTCAAAAATATCGAAAGGTATCAAAAGGTTAATGCTTTTGACATCCGGTGAAATAAACATTAGCAGTGTGTACCTGCGTGATATTATATGAGATGAGTGTGTGTGTGTGTGCTGTTTGTCCTGGTTTGCATGAGCTAAATCACTCCATATTTACACCAATCTAAGTGAACAAACCCACATTTACATGCCGAAACTCGCTGGTGTTTTTTTCGACAGTTGTAACTGAAGTCATTAAGAATAATTTAATAATCGATGGTCGCTTTGTGTGTGAGATCATATTATAGGTGTGTGTGTGTGTGTGTGTGTGTGTGTGTTGCTGAAACATTTTAATACAGCAATATATATTAATACAGGGCCGTCCCAATCCCTCAGCAGGCCCTAAGCAGAAGTTTAGTTAGGGGTTCCTCAGTACCGCCAATATGATTCATTATTGTTGATCCTTGATTATTTGCAGACTATAAACCCAACACACACCACACACACACACACACACACACACACACACACACACACACACACACACACACACATTATTAATGTTATTTATTGTAGCTGTGTTTCTCCCATCATTCTAATGTTTTTATCTGTTTATGATTTTAATGATAACAGTATTAAACCCGTAAAAGTGATCAGGTGTTAATTAACACTTTAAATGATATAACTCATCTGCTGAACTGAACAGTAGTTCACTAAACCGGCAGACAGTGAAGACTAAAATAATTTACATTCATTATTAAAACGTCTCTTTATCATTCTGGTTTTTTCTCTTCTTCTGTTTTCTTTTTTTCTCTGCATTAGACAGATTTTCCTTTCTTTCTTGTGATATTTAATGAGAGTTTTAGCTGCAGAGCTGCTGTTTCTCTTCAGTAACGTTAACGTTAAACACACACACACACACACACACACACACACACACACACACACACACATGTTTATTTATATCTTTCTCCGGCTCTGTATTAATATATTTTTTTAATACTTAATACTTAATCTGCGTTAAGATTGATATGTGGATCTTCTGTTAGGAGAACCTTAAAAATGGATAAAAGCACACAAAGGTAAAAAGTTTAATAAAAATCAGAGTTTTTATCAATTAGACAAGACATCCTGTGTAAATCTTATCAGAAAATGTGTAATTGATATAATAACACTATTTCAGACTCATGTCCGTACTGCTCTTTATTCCCAAGTGCTCCTGACAGGTGTGTGTTTTATATCATTTATTAACCCTGAAGAAAGTTTTTGGACTTGGTGTTGAGTCTTTAAACCAAACCAATAGAAACAGCACCAGCTGGGATTGTAGCCAATCAGCTTCTTGGACCCAAATCCTCTGCATTGTTTGTTTAAGACAAACAGGAAGGCTGGACTCGGATCAGTGTGTAGTGGCTCCGCCCACGTGATTCCCAGCGCAAAACCACAAAAACACAGCTGAGCGTCTGATCAGGGATCCTGTGTGAAATCTCTGTCTGCATGAATTCCTGAGGTTTAAGCAGTATTCCTGTGTATATCTGTATCCAGATTAACCGAGGTCACTACACACACACACACACACACACACACACACTACTCAGAAATAGAAACGCCAGTTAAAAACTAAGCACTTAAAGGTGCAGTAGGACATCTTGGAAAATGCTAACCGTAGCCTGATAGCGCTGTTCATCCCTCCCTCTCTGCAAATCGCCATCCAAAGCTCCGCCTCCTAAGCACAAAAACACACACAGACTAAACAAACAGAGACAACATCACTACAGTTCACGTGTCCGTCACTAGTGAGAAAACTTTATAGTACCGTTAGTACCAGTACTAAAATACTAAATATAATAATAATACACTGATTACAAACACACACGCACACACACTGCTGCTGCAGGTACACTAATTCGTAAAGATACGCAAACTACAGAAATGTCCTATTAAAACACACCAAAATCCAATCACACCATATCCCAGCCTGTCCAATAGAAATACTGTAACCATGACATCATCTTTCGGACCCTTTAACTCCTGTAATAAACTCCAGAGTGGAAACACACACACACACACACACACACACAAATCAAAGAGTAATTCAGGTTTTTATTCAATTTTAATCAAGACTTCTTTGTCCGCAGTTTGTATGATGGTGTATTCTGTCTGTGTGAACAGGGTGTACTGAGGTATAGACATAAAGATCAGGACCGGCGGGTAGCAAAGATCATAATATTCAGACTGAACTTTTCTACACCTTCCACAGACTCTATAAGTACATATGAATACATACTTTAAAGAGACTTTAATCCAGCAGAACAAAAACAATTCTGATAATCACTTATTGTAGCTTTAAAACCCTGAACTTCACACCCTCACAAGCTAAAAGAAGAGAATCTATGAGCAGAAAATAATCTCACTGCTGAAATTGAGACAAAATAAACGGCTTTATCTGTGGACATCTATGAAGACAATTAAACTCTTTATTTCCGCGGTAACAGAAGTGCACAGAATTCATTCTTATACACAGAGGAACACTGAAGAAGTGCTAAAGAAACGGAATTGATCTGATGATTATTATTATTTATTACTTGCTGTAATGATCTTTAGGTTGTTTGACCTTGAGGTTCACCTGGAAAGGACAGAGTGTTTAATTCTGCCCCTAAGGACGGGTCTTTATTGTTTTTAAAGGGAACAATCAATTAACTGTTGGTACACAAGAGCACTGGGCTTAGTTACCTGTGTGTGTGTGTGTGTGTGTGTGTGTGTGTGTGTGTGTGTTATAAGAGAAACACAAGCACTAATCTGTGCTTTCCTCAGAAAGCAGATGGTGCAGTGACGAGGACGTCGCTTGTGGCTCCGAACAAACAGACAAAAACGTCAGAGAAACACAGCAGAGCTGAGAGAAAGTGTTAACGTTTTACTCTAGTAATGTTACTCAGATCTTATATAAAACACTCCAACCTTTAAAAGCATTAAAGATCAACATCTGAGCTACGAGTTCTTACTCAAAAAGTGCAGAAAAGTGCCTTCTGACAGCACCTGGAGGCTCCACCCACTTCCTTTATTGTCCTCTAGTTTAGAGTTAAGAGAATAAAGTCGTTGATTAAAGTTCTATAAATTGATCGATTGGTTGATGTTTTATATATTTATATATATATATATATTTAAAACATCTGTTAATAATGTTTCTTAGTTTAAAACTGAAATACTGGGATGGTTTTTGCATGTTTGTGATGATAATGAGAACTTGATTAATAAAGTAATGAAGAGGTTGATGAGAAAAATGATGATTTGAGGTTGAGATCTTGCTCAACAGCCCAACGGTGGCAGATTGGTGGTGCTGGGAATTAAACCCATCATTCTTTAATCAATAGTCCGACACTTTCAATACTGAACTCCCGTCAGCAGATTGAATCAAACACTGGATATGTAATGATGAGGACTATTGAGTCTGGAGGAGATGCGGTTTACTTGTTGGTCCTGGAGTGCAGTAAAGGATGCAGAAGTTGCGGTGATGTTTGTCGGGGATTCCGTCTGTCTAATGGCAGCGCAGAAAACGGATAGAAATAAGGAATGTGATGTTGGTGTGTTTGTTAAAGAGAAACGTGTGTGTAAAGTCGCTGGAGCAGCATGAATAAAAACTGTTCTAGAAGGACTTTTATTTTGTTTCTCTGAATGTTGGCTGTGATTCTGCGGAACAGAAGACGGGAGGTTTTTGTGCGTTAAATGTTGTCGTATACACTCCGGAATTTAAGACTTTATTTTTACTATTTATTTATTTAGTAAAAGTTTAAAAAGTGCCAAAAAATTTGAAAGTGTTCTTTTTAACCAATAAACGTCTCTGTAAAATTATCCTAAAAGAGGAAAATCACATCTCGAACAGTTTCCTGACTCATTTGTGGCCATAAATAAATTTTGAAAAGTAGATTTGATGGAAATTTTTGGTAATTTTGCGTGCCGTTCTTTCTCAGGTATACGTGCAGCAGATTTCAGCTCCGAAAATAACAGATTTTACATTCAGCGCTTGAATATTTTCTGCACCCTAAATCTCCGATTTTACACTTGTACTAAAAGCAACCCTAATTTAACTAATAAGACATCAACAGTAAACAGTCGTTCCATTTATTAATCGACAGAGAAAAAGTTCCAGTATTAAATATTTATACGTTCTAAATTAATGTGACCTTTTAGCGCTTAGCATCTGCTGTGCAGTGATAACTGATAGTAAACATTTTTTAAATGATTTTTGTTCAGTCCTGCAGGATGACAGGGAGAAATCTGAACCTTTTCTTCAGTCTTCAGCTTTACTTCTTGGATGTTAATCATTTTGTCTTGTTTTTTTTGCGGTAGGTCACATTTTTACTAGATTCCGGACTCGATGACGTGTCCTGTAAAGTTACAGTTTGCTCATGTTGCCTGAAGTTCAGGTTCCTAACATACAGACTGTATATATTTATGGAGGTTTGTGTTACATGCGGCTGACCTGCTGCAGAATTGTTTACCGTCTTAAAACCCACTCAATCTCTCAGATGACTGCAACCCCAGATTAAAAGCCAGACCTGGATTAGATTTCATCCTGCTGTGCTTTAAGCGTGTCACTGTAGTCATTGTTTACCCACTATCTCCACCGCCGCCTCCGATTCCACACCGTTTAAATGGCAGCAGTGACTCTGCAGAGAATTAGTCTGGCCAGATGTCATTCCATTCAACAGCTTTCCTTCATGTTTCTCTCCATCCTCATGTAACGTCCTTTATTGGTTTCTATTCCGAGCGTCGCTGCTGTCCCTCTTTAGTTTGTTGGTGAAATAACACCATCCTTTCGCTGTGTGGCTTCCTGTGGGCTTCCGTCCAACAACAGGCCTCAGGCAAACTGTAGGGAAAATAACCATAAAGGGTTTTTTTTTTTTACTGAGGAAGGACTTAAGGAGAGAAAGTTCAGTGGGGTATATCCGAGCCAATACTGGATCAGGATCGAACAGAACTGGGTCAGGATCAAGAGTACAATTACGTCTGTTTCGAATGTCTCAGATATTTGAGAAAAGAGACAAGATTGGAATTTGTGTGATAACATTGTTGTTTAAGTTATATTTAAGGATATTTTGCCATTATTGATATGACGGAGAGAGAGAGAGAAAGAAAGAGAGAGAGAAAGTGGAGCAGAAAAAGAGGGGGGTAAGATTGGAAAGGAACCAAGCCGGAATCGTACCCGGGTCGCCGGAGGGTGCATGTGGGTCCCTGTGTCTTAACCCATTACACCCTCACCAACTCACCCTGTCGGTTAGAATTTTTTATATATATATATACACATTACACACACATCGAGACACACCAACAGATGACAGTACGAGGCTGTGCTCCCTGTGACTGTGTGTGTGTGTGTGTGTGTGTGTGTGTGTGTGTGTGTGTGTGTGTGTGTGTGTGTGTGTGTGTGTGTGTGTGTGTGATGTGTGTGTGTGTATGCATCTCTTTCGGCTATCTGCTGGTGTGTACAGTCGCGGTACAGTGTATGAACCAGTGAAGACCTAACAGTTTTAAATAGTTACACCAATGAACCTGATTGGCTGCTTAAAATTCGATTTTAAAATAAAGTAATTGAGCGTATTAATAATTGTGACATTACTAGCAGTAGTTTGGTGATATGATTCCTGTGAAGATGTTTGGTTTTACGCATAAATCTAAGTTCTCTTCCAAACTGCTTACTAAATTCTCACATTGTGTAATGAATGTTTGTAAAACTTGTTTGTTAACTCAAGTTTGTTAACTCAAGTTTGGTAACTTAAGTTTGTTAACTTTTTTAACACAATAAGCAAAAGTGTGTGTTGCATCAGTAAAGCGCTGACCAGTTATTCGCTTTGTGTAGGTCCATGAGCTTGTTTTTGAGATCTTTGCTAATTCAGTTCGACGCGGATGCAGCGTCAGATTCAGTTTTCTCTTCGTTTATTCCACCGCGTATCTAAGCGGTCTTATTCTTCATTCCTTGTTGGAAGTCGACAGCCTGCTCGCTTTATCCATTGGTGTTGCTAATATTAATACAGACACGCTTGACATTCACACAGACACGTAAATTAGACTTCACACAGCCCAAAAAAATCTATCAGCTGATATCACACTGAATTTATAGTCATACAAGATATATCTGCGGCGTGGAGACTAATGTAAGCTGACACACGCTAAGGGAAGTGGTGGCTCATGGTTAAGGTGTTAAACTACCAACCCGAAGATTGGGGGTTCGATTCCCAGCTCCCCCTGTTGGGCCCCTGAGCAAGGCCCCTAACCCCTAATTGCTCAGGTGTATAAAAGAGATAAATGTAAGTCGCTCTGGATAAGGACGTGTGTTAAACGCTGTAAATGTTAAATGTAGTCAGTGTGTAAATAGCAGCTTATTTAAAGCTAATAGAGTTAATAAGTGTTTATAAAACCACCTCCATTTACACTATTCTGATTTTGTGACTGTACTTTATAATGTACTTTTCTGAGAACATTTACACACACACACACACACACTTCTATATTACTTACACAAACCCTCTGAATTCAGACTCATCACAGTGGTGGTTGGTTTGTAGGGTATGAAAAATGGAACCACCACTGTTGTTAAATAGTTTTTAATCGTACTATGGTGTGATTTCCTTAAAGAAACGCTTCATTAGTACTATTGTACTATGGCATGTGGTGTGTACAGGATGTTCAGACGCATTTCTGTTTCAAACTAATTGAGATGAGTTGAAAATAGCTGTGTGTTCGTTTGACACCATGTGTTATTCGCTAACGAGTGCTGAGAGATTCTGGACTTTGGTCGCTGCTGTGAAGCTTAATGAAGAACGGCAGCTGGGGTTTTTTTTTCTCAGGCGCGTCCCAGTCGCAGTGAGTTAAAAACATCTTAACTTCTGTCTGAACGCCACAAGCGCACTGCAGGTCATGTGACAAAAAACAACCAATTAACTGCCTCACCTTTTCCGTTACACCGAAACCTCAGCAGTAAAATGGAGGAGCAGGGCATCATTTTGGGTTTTCTTTATAAATAAATTGCTGAAATTTCCTAGTTGTAATTTTTGACATAAACCCCAGCGAAACGGTGGACCTTGTGTTCATATGTTGGTTTTAATTGTTTTTAATTATTGCATATCAAATATCGCATTATTTAGCATGCTGTCGCATATTGCATTTATCTTCACGTTGTGCAGCCCTACCACCAATCTATCCATCCACTGATCCATCTGTCTACCAATACATCCATCCACCCATCCATTCATCTCTTTATTCATCCCTTTATCTACTTATACATCCACCCATCCATTTATCCATCCATTTATTATTTTGTCTCAGAAAACCTAAATTCTATCTCAGGAGACTTGGGGCACATGGACACCCTGGACACGGTGCAAACCCATCACTGCTCACTCTCACATCTATTTACACACTACAAACAAGTTTCAGATTCCAGACGTACCTAAACACACGTTTGTACTTGGAAAAAGCGGGAGAAGATGCCAAACTCCACACACCCAAACCTCATGTCTCACTTCTAACCTCATGTCTCACCCACTACATCATGTTGTTCCTCAGTGTTTTTGGTGTCCTGTACTGTATACTGGTGTCTGGTACACCACATATGTGTCACTAGAGAGTTTCCTGAGTGTAACAGAGCTGCAGACAAAAGTTAGTCCTTAAAAAGTTTGAGAAAGACAGGTGGAGATGACCAGCGACAGGAACCGGTTTCCTCCTTAGATAAATAAATGTGTTGTATTCAATTCACGCAATGGCGTTTTTTCGTGTTTGAACTAATGTTATGACATCATCAGAGCCGAAAGGATCCAGACTTCTTTTTAAACTGGATACAGACACCAAAAACACTCCCCATGTCCACTAAATGAATGAAATGAGAGAGACGAGAGAGACGATAGAGAAAAGAGAGAGAGAGAGCAAAAGAAGAAAAAATGTGAGAGAGCAGAGAGAGAGAGACAGCGACCGAGAGAGCGAAAAAGAGGTAGAAAGAGAGAGACAGATTCCTGTGGTTTATTTAATGTATTTATTTATTTTTAGTCCTTTGTGTCAGCAGGTGTCTGTCCATGTCCATTGTCCTGAACAGCAGGGACTCGGCCGATGTTGTTCCAGCCTGGTTTATCTCTGACGCTCGGCTCTTCCCTCTAAAGGACGAGTGTATTGTGTTTCTGACTGCAGCAATAATTCAGACTAAACAGGACGACTGAACTTTGGTGTGTGATGCTGTCAATCAAACCCTTTCCTTTATCCCAGATACTGAACACGACACTGTACACATCCCTTCATCCCTCCATCCATCCCTTCATCCCTTCATCCCTTCATCCATTCATCCCTTCATCCATTCACAACAGAACTTTCTTAACCTAATCTTATAATAGTTAAACTGATGAGGCAGGGTGGGGGTGGGGGGTGCAGTTGTGTAAATGGTTGTTGTAGAAACTAAATCTAAACGTTTAAAAACATTTAAAACGACATGAAGAAGCAAATATTATATAATAATAGCAGATATTATACATGCTGAGGCTTTGTATTTTTAGCATGTTTTACTTTTCACACCTCCAGATTATCCCTGCCTCCACTCTGTGTGTGTGTGTGTGTGTGTGGTGTGTGTGTGTGTGTGTGTGTGTGTGTGTGTGTGTGTGTGTGTGTGTGTGTGTGTGTGTGTGTAAAGCCTTTTTTTGAAACTCCAGACATTCAGTTCGGTGTCCGATTACTCGGTGACGTGAATTTGATTCTTTTATAATTTTGTTTCTTTGAAATCACACCTGAAATCCCGTCCCTCGCCTCCCGCCGGTGTGTGTGTTAAGGTTTGTGGTTTGTGTACTTTTTTCTGGTTGTGTCACTGGTGCTGCCTGTGTGTTAATAATTATGTTAACGTTTGAATTAGTTTGAAAAATACTTTTGATTCTATTCTTTTTTTTCTAATCAACAGTTTTCTCTCTCTTCTGTTTTTTTTGTATTAATTTACATTGTAACATTAAATTACTTTACTTTTATAATAAAATAAAAATTAACATTGTAAAACTTTACTAAATAAATAACATTGTAACATTAAATTATTTACTTTAAACATTAAAATCACTTTATATAAATTAAAAATTAACATTGTAACATTAAATTACTTTACTTTTATAATATAAATTAAAAATTAACATTGTAACATTAAATCACTTTACTTTTATAATATAAATTAAAATTAACATTGTAACAGTTAACACTTTATTTTATAAATTAAAAATTAACATTGTAACATTAAATCACTTTACTTTTATAATATAATTAAAAATTAAACATTTGTAACATTGTAACATTAAATTACTTTACTTTTATAATATAAAATTAAAAAATTAACATTGTAACATTAAATCACTTTACTTTTTCATATATAAAAATTACATTGTAATATATAAATTTAAAAATTTAACATTGTAACATAAATTACTTTACTTTTATAATATAAATTAAAAATTAACATTGTAACATTAAATTACTTTACTTTTATAATATAAATTAAAAATTAACATTGTAACATTAAATTAAATTAAAAATTAACTTTACTTTACTAATAATTAAATGACAATTAAATTAATTTTAACTTGTAATATACTTTAAATTACAATTTAACATTTAACATTGTAACATTAAATTATAAATGAACATTGTAACATTTAAAACCTCTCCTAAGCAGAAGCCATTACAAAAAGTTTAAACTCTTTAGAGGTCATCGGATGCGACGTGCACTTTTACAAGTTGTTGGAACTGAAACTGAACTGTGTGTTTGCAGTGTGTGTAAACAACCACCATATAATGATAAAGAACCACCTAAACAATGTTTCTGTTAAATCTCGTTAAATCATTTCCTCTTTGTAAATCAAGCCGTTTTCAGATTTTCTGTGACGTCACACGGACTAAAGCCACTAATCTACTGCATGGATTCCACCGTAAATATCTTCAGACTCCTGAACCATTTTCTATCACTCTTTTTTCAGCACTCTCCGTTTCAGAAGTGTAATAAAACCTAATCCTGTGTCCCGTCCAGGGTTTTTTCTTTTGCATTTGGTTCCTGGATCAGGACGTTTTACTGGTCTTGGGCATTGAAGTCTTTCTGTAAAGCTGCTTTGTGTTGTTGCTCTTTGTTAAACAGACAGTAAACAAACCTGAACTGAAGTCTAACGTGACATTAGAAAGTAACTTTACTCTGACGGGAAAACTGACACTTTTGTGTGTCACATCGTTCAGTAAAAGCTATAAATCGCTTAGATTCTCTCCTACCAACCAACCAACCAACCAAGCCTGTTCCAGGACCGCTCTTTCACCTCATTAGCTTCCAATTATACCTGAATGCACACACAGGCTGTGGCTAACGTAGGCAAAGGTCCTCTACTAATTCTACACTAAGAGGTTAATCAGAGGATTAAGATGGGACGGGATTTGTACAGTAGATTTAAAGTCTAATCATCAGAGCGCAGCTGACAGTCTGTTACATCAGATCACTAAACTTCTCCTTTAATATCTGATTCAGGTTTGATTTAATAAAATGAAGACGGTGTCAGTGATGAGTGTGTGTACCAACAGTGCGCTCACTTCCTGAAGCTCCACAGCTGCTGCAGGTAAACGCTTGCGTGGTGTCGTGATGGTGTGATATATGATATGATATTAGGGCTGTGTAAAAAATATTGATACAGATTACTATTGCAATATTTTTATTTTACGATAATGTATCGATATTCCAACTTCTGTTGTCGATACATAGTTCAGTTACATTTAAAACTGATTTAAAGTGTGTGTTAAACGACTCCCTCCTCCGCTCCTGTAGATGACGCTGACACACACGGTCATTTTATCAGCAGGAAGAATAGTGGAAAAAATAAGGCAGCCTCCGGTTTTGTATTTGTTCCATTTTTAGCTATTGGTTTTATTTATTGCACTGTATTACAGCGTGTATTCTATTGCAATATATCGTGATATATTTTATCATGACCTGTGTGTTGTGATGTGTGTGTTGTGATGTGTGTGTGTGTGTGTATAAGGCCCAATACACATCTCTATATGATAGAGTATATAAAATGATATTTGATATGATACTCAAGGCAAAATCTCACTCAGATTAATGAATTATACAGTCTCTATTCAGGAATATCGAAGTGATGAGGAAGAAATGATGAGGAAACTGTTAAATCCCAGAATGAGATTTATCCCTGTGATTTAGTCACATTCGAGTCCAGACGGATTTAAACATTAACACAAAGTCAAATACGGAAAAACAAGTCTGGTCCCAAATCATCTACATTTGCATTAATTTAATTCATAGTAAAAAAACAACGACATGTAAATGCTGGAAAGAGGGGCGGGGCTTACAGAGGCTGAGACTGGGTAAGAAAAGACAGGTCCATAATGGCCGACAAAACATTTCACTAATTAGCTCATATTCTTTGATTTATTCAATTTTTCAACCTTAAAAATTCATGTCATTTCAATAAAACATTAAAATATTCCAAATATAAAGTTTATTCATCACATACAGAATCATACAGTACATACCGTGACATGCAGTAAAATGCTGTTTACCACTGACTGTGCTTCAAAACAGAATATCAACAGGAAGTGTAAAAAATAATGAAAGACAATAGCAGCAAGATAAAAAACAAAAAGATAAGAAAAGAAGAAACAATAACGCTATACACAAGATGCCGGAGGAGACGGTGCAGAGTGGAAGTGCATCATTTGGAACACAGCCGATGACTGGATCCATGAGCATCACTGAGGCTTCGGAAATCACAGGATGTGTTAAAGGATTTCGGTTAAAATTGCAAAGAGTGTGAATCGTTAATCCATGTCTCCGATTCTGTACAGCAGGTCATACGGTGCAGGTGAATTCTGGTCAATGTTCTGAAGACGGATTTGAATCTAGAGCTACTTAGTGAGGTATTAATGCTGAGTAAATCCTTTCCATCGGTTATACAGTTAGTTGGTCCTGCTCCAAGTTTAAACCCGAACTCGAGGGAATCGACAGCTCATCGTTCACTTTATTGCCAAAATTTTACTTTAATATGTGTAAAAAACTGTAGATTTAGTTGTTTTTGGCTCGAGTAACCCCCCCCCCCCTAAATCTAGGTTAATCCATGTGAAAAAGCAGTGCCATTGTGGGAGTCCCTGTGTGGCTGTATGTGTGTTAGTGTGTGTGTGTGTGTGTAAATACAGTCTGTGTGATAAGCACTTGTTGAGTGTTTTATTTGATCAGCAAAGTGCATTCATTAGCTATTAGATAGTCGGATTGACAGACAGACAGACAGACAGGCAGGCAGACAGATACTAGAAGATGGATAAAATCATATCTATCTATCTTTCTAGTTAGATCTTTCAATCTATCTGTCTGTCTGTCTGTCTGTCTGTCTACAAATTCACTGCATGATTACAGAGCCAGATTTTTCTGTTTTTTTTGTTTGTTGGTGTTTTTGTTTATCGTTATTGGAACAAGAGAATTCAACCTCGACACTTAATTTGCATAATGTATCTAAAGCACCGACAGAGAGACAGTGATGTGTCCGTGGTGCCGATTGGCCCTCAGTGTAGTCGCTTTCTGTTGGCGCTGTGATCTGATTGTCAATGACTTGAAAACAGAAGCAAAGCTTCACAGTCCTCTTTGGAAAGCCAGCACTCGGACATTTCCTCCACTTCACTCTGTACTTCCTCAGAACACTCGATTAGGGGTGTGTGTGTGTGTGTGTGTGTGTGTGTGTTTTATTGCTGAGTTTGGCTCATGGCCATCATGATGGTTTGGACAGATTCCAGATCTTTCTGAGAGATCAGCAAGTGTTCTGAAAAAAAAGGGAGTAACGTTCAGGTTTTAGATGTTGTCCTGAGATCATGGCATTGTTTCTCCTGTGTATGTGTAGTGGTGTGTTTACTGTCTGAGGTTCTGGTGATGATTATTAGCTCACACTGTAACAGACCAGGACATTTAACTGAACTGTGTATAAAGTGACTTTATTTACTTTCTCCACAGCGGAACAGAGTGACATGCTGTGAATAACTGCAGTGGAGCTCTGAGGTTAAGATGTTGGACTGCTAATCTAAGGATTGTGGGTTTGATTCCCATTACAAGCAGGTTACCACTGCTGGGCCCCTGAGCAAGACCCTTAACCCCTGATTGCTCCGTTGTAAAAATGAGTGTAAGTCACTCTGGGTAAGAACGTCTGCCAAAATAGATTATTAGCAGTGCATTAGCAGTGCAGTGGCTAATAAAAGTGCGCAATCATTGCGGTCGGATTCAATGACCACGTTTATGTCAAATAATTGCAATTATACGGTTATTTAATCATTGTAACAGACCAAAACCACTTAGGGGTGAGTTTTAAATAGTTATTTTATTCTACACCAATGAACCTGATTGGCTGCTCAAAAACAGTGGTGGCTTAGTGGTTAAGGTGTTGGGCTACCAACCCGAAGATTGTGGGTTCGATTCCCAGCTCCACCAAGCCACCACTGCTGGGCTCCTGAGTAAGGCCCTTAACCCCCAATTGCTTAGTTGTATAAAATGAGATAAATGTAAGTCGCTCTGCCAAATGCTGTAAATGTAAATAAAGCATAAGAAGTATAATTGGCCGAGTCTGTAACACTGGTGGTTAGGTGTGGCTGTATACAGTCGGAAACCACAGAGCTCAACATTTTACAACAGATGGAAAGGTTACATTCTGCGTCACTGTTTACACACCGGGGTGGGGGTTCGGTTGGCTGTTTTCATTCTACCAGTATCAATGAAAGTATTTCAACCAGGTTGAAAGGTAATCCCATGGCAAAGTATTTCATGCTGAACTTCCATCTAAACTTATCATCCACAGAAGCTCACCGGTCAAAGGTTTCCCGTATACTGCACACCTTGTACTATAAAAAAAGACCTTTGTGTAGCTGCACTGATGCAGTGTCTCGTTTTATGGAGTGTGAGTCATCACCTGTATCTGAATATCCCTGTAACCTGGACGATAAAGCAGTTATCTGTCTCAATTCTTAGTATGTAAAATAGATTTGGTGAGAAATACTCTAGAACGAAGCCAATGCACACTGTAATATCCGAGAATGCAACAGGACTGGAGCAGAAGAGCTGTTTAACCCCAAAAGCAGAAGAGAGTGTGTATCGGGGTCTGTTTAAAAATACACACAATAGAGATTAATGTTTTAATACCTGTTAAACAAAACATTACTTATCTGTTAAAAATTATCGTGCTTATTATAATGTAGGTCACATGACAATGGCAACATGGCGGAAATGTTTGGTGTGCACTGAATCACCAGCCAATCAAATCAATTAATGAGTCAAGCGCCAATCGAATCAAGTAAATTAGATACGATATCGAATTGAATGCGGTAGGAATCAGATTGAATGCAGTATTGAAGAGTATGTGAGCGGAGTGGTGAGCGGAGTGGTGAGCGGAGTGGTGAGGTGGTTGAGGGGAGTGGGAGTGGTGAGGGGAGTGGTGAGCCGAGTGGTGAGCCGAGTGGTGAGCCGAGTGGTGAGCCGAGTGGTGAGCCGAGTGGTGAGCCGAGTGGTGAGCCGAGTGGTGACTGAAGCCTGGACGTGAAAATCTGGAGTGTAGCCGGAGTGGAGCGATTATAAAATAAGCGTTTGTTCAAAGTCACCTTCTTAAATCTGTTTATTCTGTTGACGGGACATCCCGTGATTATGACTGCTACAGTTGTAGGTGTGTAATATATTAGTGATGATTGATTGATTAATTAATGCTGATGAAAATTTCTCGAGCGGTTTAGAAGACATGCAACCAGTTGCATTACTGTGCAGGCAGAAAGACACTTTAACGCAATTTAATATGCATTTAAATGTGGTTGCTGCTGTAATGCGAAACTCACTTAAAGCTGCAGTTTGTAAAAGTTGAATAATGAACTTGGAAAGTTAACATTTCTGAGACTTGGCAGATCTACTGTCTTCTTAAAAAAATTTGTTTGTGGGGGCAACCGGTGGTGACAAGAAGGTCCCGGGTTCGATTCTTCTGCAGGGCTCTTTCTGTGTGGAGTTTGTATGTTCCCTCCGTGCTTGCGTGGGTTTACTCCAGGTCCGTATGAGTGAGTGTGTGTGTGTGGCCCTTGTGATGGACTGGTGACCTGTCCAGGGTGTCCCCCTCCAGCCTTTCACCCTTTTAGAGATGTCTGGGATAGACTCCAGCAGATCCCTGTGAACCCGAATTAGGGAATAAGCGGCTATAGACAATGAATGAATGAGTAGTTCAGGATTAAGGGCCTTGTTCAGGGGCCCAGCAGTGGCAGCTTTCTAGTGCTAGAAATTGAACCCATAATATTTTGCTTAGAATTCCAACACTTTAACCACCGAGCTGCCACTTCCCTGGTGATGTTCAACAGTGCTGTGTCACCCAGATGATTATAGGTTCCATCTTGAGTCTGGTTCCTCTAAGGTTTCTGCTTTGAGTCAATGTCCATTGTTTAAAGCGCTTACAAATAAAAATTAATTAAATGCATTAGATGTCACTAGTCGGGTTACTGGAGAGCGCCGGGG
>VCAZ01000328.1:0-75973 GCA_005784505.1 Bagarius yarrelli
TCGGCGAGTCTCTCGGGGATGTGTTATTACCCACAATTTTTCTTCTCTTCATCATCTCATCATCACATGCCAACTCACATGGTCACACTCCTGGCGGTCCAGTCATTATCGTCATTCTTTAGGAGGTGATCACAGTCTGCAGGGCTACCAGAGCTTTCTCTATGCTTAGAATTCTGTGGGATTTAGGATGAGCGTTAGTGTGATGGTGTGTTTAAACCCAATCTGGCAACGTGCCCCCCTCCCCTTGCGAATCTCCCTCAGAGCTGCACGAAGCTGCAGGAGAGCGGATCAGGGCTCAGAGTGTGACCACAGAGACATCTCTATGCAGGAGCCTCAATTACACAACACACACACCACAGAGCCCCGAGAAAAATGTGGTGAAAGTGAGAACAGCGAAAGAGACAGACGGTTTTATCGGATGAGTGAGACCCAGGGAAGAGGAAAGCTTTACTGCACTGACCGAGTGATTCATGAGACAGATGTTCGTTCGTTTGTTTGTTTCGTTGTTTGTTCGTTTGTTTGTTCGTTTGTTTGTTTGGTTGATTGACCTGTTGTTATAAACAGTATAAGATGCTGTGAGGTCAGGAGATTTTTTTAATGCTATTTTCTTATAGGTCATTGAGATCATTAAGATCTACAGAATAAATAAAATATAGCCGTGATAAAGTCTATCTGTTTTATTTTACTGGGTAAAAGTAAGTTCCTGCTGTGAGTCTGAGGAACCCTAACGTCCAGGACCACAGTAGGACCAGGACGAAGACACAAACGACTAAAAACAACAATTGCCAACAACTGTAGGAAAGTGAAAATAAAGAAAGAGAGAAGGGGCGAGAGAGAGAGAGCGAGAGAGAGAGAGAGAGAAAGAGTTAAAGAGAGAGAGACAGAAAAGAGAGAGAGCAAGAGAGAGAGAGAGAGAGAGAGAGAGAGAGGGTTCATCAGACTGAAGTGTAATAAGGACAGCACACCTCCTGACCAATCAGAAAATAAATGTGTTTTGAATAATAGAGGAAGGAGATATATTAACATGCTTGATTCATGCTAGCTAAAGAGATCATTAGCGATTAGTACGTCCCTACAGAGCCCGACTATTTAGCATGATGCTAAAAGGAGGCTAGTAGCTGCTGGCAGCAGGTTAAACTCTCGTCTGTGTTCGATTCTGATAAAACAAAATTTCCAAAAGAAAAAATAAATGCGCCATTTCTGAGGTCATGTTCCCACCCCTGTGACCGGAGGGCCGCCGTGAATCAGCGCGACGCAGATTAAGCTGTAAAGTGTAGACAGCTACAGGTAACAGGAAGTGAATACAAATACAATCTGAGTTGCTTCTGATTGGCCAGCAGGTGATCAATTCTCTCAGATCTGACAGTAGCGCAGGTTATATTTGCACTCGCACTGATATACTAGCGTTTCCATGCAACAGCTTGTTAGGTGTCCAAAGAAGTGTGTGTGTGTGTGTGTGTGTGTTTGTGTGGAGGAGTCTTCAGTGTCAGAATGCCATAAACTCAGCTTTCTCTGTGGTCCCTCCTCCCTCTTTTATTGCCCCCTCTCTCACCTTTTGTCCTTCATCCTCCTCCCCTCTTTACCGCTATTCCCCTAAATTATTTCAGTCCTCACTCTTTTTCATTTATTCTGTTCTCTTACTCAGTCCTTCCATTTCCTATCTTTATCATAGCCCCATTCTTCATTTCTTTCCATCCTCTTTCTTCTTTTATTATCTACCTTTTCTTTCGTCTTCATACTCATCCTTATCCTCCTTCATCCTCTTCCTCTATCCCTCCTTTTCCTTCCCATTTCCAGTATTATAGTGAAATTAGAGCACAGTTGCTCCTGGTTTTTGCCCCGGGCCGTAATTAACACCCGAACGACGAGATCAGATAGGACAATCCTTCATTTTTATGAGGGGGAAATAAAACTCCTTCAGTTTAGATCGACTAGAGAAGCGTGTCAGATCTAGGAGGGACTTTACACCGTCTCTAATGACTGCCAATTAGCAGCTGCGTGAGAGTTAGCGCTCTTTCAGATGAGGAGCGTCTAATCTGCACTCCTTTAGGGAATAACGGGTGACATGCTTACGGTGCAGTCGGGTCTGAAGCTCAAGGCTAACGCTAATGAAGCTAACATAGTGGAATTTTATGGCTACCAGATTAGCATCATAAACACTAGACAATAATAAAGTAATTCCTTGATTTAATTAAATACAGAATCCATGTTTTATAAGCAGAAATTGTATGAATATAATGAAAAACAAGGATATGAAGAACAAAGAAACATCTCCACACACACATACACACACACACTCACACACATACAAACACACAGACACACGCATGATGAGGTCAGAGGAAACAGGCACACACCAAAAATAGATGTGATTTTCTGTGTTTTTGGGTACTCCAGTACAGTGAAAACACACACACACACACAGCCTCTGCAATGCCTATGCGCAGCCCAACACTAACACAAGTGATGAAGTAAAAAGGTAAAAATAAATGAAAAAACTACCACAACACACCCAAAACTACCCCACACACACCCCAAACCACCCCAACCACAATCCCAAAAACTACCCCAAACCCACACCCCCAAAAATCACCAAATCACCGCACCGCCAAAACTACCATAAACCACACCCCCAAAACTACTTCAAACCCCACATCCTAAAACCTCCCCAACGGCGCAACGACAATCTTTGGGTTTGGGGTCACGGCTTGTTATGTGCATGTGCATTAGAGTGTAGTATTACACTCTTCTGCGTGTGAACGTGTATGTGTGTACGCATGTGTGTGTGTGTGTGTGTGTGTGTGTGTGTGTGTGTGCAGTAGGATTATGTAAATGTAGGTGAAAAGGTAATTATGTAGATGAGAGTGTGGGTGAAAAGAGAAAGAGAGCATCAAGATCAGCTAAACGTTAATGAACCTGTGATCAGGATGGAACCTGCATCATGCTGTATGTGTGTGTGTGTGTGTGTGTGTGTATAACATACGTGTATATGTGAATAAACACATCTCAGGTGACCATACTTCCCTGCTTTCTTGCTCCCTTACCTTTTATCTCTCTCTTGTCTGTTTATCTCACTTCGTCTGTTCGCTCTTTTCCTCTTTTTTCTCCTCTCTCTGTATCTCTCTCTCTGTGTCTCTCTCTGTATCTCTCTCTGTGTCTCTCTCTGTGTCTCTCTCTGTTTCTCCTGGGTATCTCTCACTCTCTCCCTGTCTGTATCTTGTCTCTCCTTTTATCTCTCTCTCTCTTCTGTATCTCTCTCTCTGTATCTCTCTCTCTTATCCTCTCTGTATCTCTCTCTGTATATCTCTCGTATCTCTCTGTCTCGCGCTGTCTCTCCTTCTCTGGGACTCTCTCTGTCTCTCTCTCTCTGTATCCTCTCTATCTCGCTCCTCTCCTCTCTGTATCTCTCTCTGTATCTCTCTCTGTTCTCTCTCTGTACTCTCTCTCTCTGTATCTCTCTCCTCTCTGTATCTCTCTCTTGTCTCTCTCTCTCTCTTGTCTCTCTATGTATCTCTCTCTGTCTCTATCTCTCTCTGTGTCTCTCTGTATCTCTCTCTCTTATCTCTCTTGTGTCTCTCTCTGTATCTCTCTCTGTATCTCTCTCTTGTATCGCTCTCTGTATCTCTCTCTGTGTCTCTCTCTGGATCTCTCTCGTCTCTCGTATTCTCTCTCTGTATCTCTCTCTGTGTCCTCTCTGTTCTCTCTATCTCTCTCTGTACTCTCTATCTCTCTCCTTCTCTCTCTATCTCTCTGTGTCTCTCTCGCTCTCTCTGTTCTCTCTCTGTGTCTCTCTGTATCTCTCTCTGTATCTCTCTCTGTATCTCTGTATCTCTCTCTGTATCTCTCGCTGTGTCTCCCTCTCTCTCGGTGTCTCTCTCTCTGTATCTCTGTATCTCTCTCTCTGGTCTCTTCTCTCTCTCTGTCTCTCTCTTGTCTCTCTCTGGTATCCTATCCTTCTCTCTCTCTGCTCTATCTCTCGTATCTCTCTCTGTATCTCTCTCTGTATCTCTCTGTATCTCTCTCTGTACTCTCTCTGTATTCTCTCTCCTGTATGTCTCTCTCTCTGTATCTCTCTCCTCTCTGTATCGCTCTCTCTCTCTTGTATCTCTATCTCTGTATCTCTTCTGTGTATCCTCTCTCTCTCTCTACTCTCTCCTCTGTATCTCTCTCTGTGTATCTCTCTCTCTCTGTAGTCTCTCTCTCTCTCTCTGGTATCTTCTCTCTCTTCTGTATCGCTCTCTCTCTCTGTATCTCTCTCTTTTCTCTCTCTGTATCTCTCTCTCTCTGTCTGTATCTCTCTCTGTACTCTCTCTGTGTCTCTCTCTGTATCTCTCTGTGTATCTCTCTATCTCTATCTCTCTCTGTATCTCTCTCGTGTCTCTCTCTCTGTGTCTCTCCTCTGTATCTCTCTCTGTACTCTCTCCTCTGTATCTCTCTCTCTCTCTGTGTGTATCTCTCTCTCTGTGGATCTCGTATCTCTCTCTGTCTCTCTCTCTCTCTGTTGTCCTCTCTCTGGCTCTCTCTTATCTCTGTATCTCTCTCTCTGTGTCTCTCTCTCTCTGTATCTCTCTCTGTGTCTCTCTTGTATCTCTATCTGTTGTCTCTCTCTGTATCTCTCTCTCCTCTGTATACTCTCTCTGTATCTCTCTCTCTCTGTTCTCTCTCTCTGTGTCTCTCTCTGTATCGTCTCTCTCTGTGTCTCTCTCTCTCTCTGTGTATCTCTGATCTGTGTCTCTCTCTGTATCTCTGTATCTCTCTCTCTGTGTCTCTATATCTGTGCCTCTCTCTGTATCTCTCTATCTCTCTCTCTGTATCTCTCTCTCTCTCTCTCTGTCTTCTCTGTCTCTCTCTGTATCTCTCTCTATATCTCTCTATCTCTATCTAGTATCTCTCTCTGTATCTCTCTCTCTCTGTGTCACTCTACTGTAACTTTCTTTCTCTCTGTATCTCTCTATATCTATCTATCATCTATCTATCCATCTATCTATCAGTCTATCTATCTATCTATCTATCTATCTATCTATCTATCTATCTATTCTATCTATCTATCTATCTATCTATATCTATCTCTCTTCTCTGTGTGTCTCTATCTCACAAGGTTACTTTACTACTCGATTTTTACAGTGTTGAATTTATTTATTCGTTTCCCACTTTATGCCAGGAGAAGATGAAATCTGAAGTGGTCACACACACACACACACACACACACACACATGTATACACATGTCTGGTTAGTCCTTGTGGGGACTCTCCATAGGTGTAATGGTTTTTATACTGTACAAACTGTATTTTCTATACCCTAACCCCTAACCCCTAAGCCCTAACATAACCATAAACCGCTAACCCTAACCTGAACTCTAACTCTAAATCTAACCCCAACCCCTACCCAACCCTAACCCTAATGGATAATCCTAACCCCTAACCATAAACTTTTGTTGTTTACTTTCTCAAAAAATCTCATCTTGTGTGATTTAGAAGCTTTTGTACTCAAGGGGACCCCATGAGTCTGTGTGTATTCGGGTTTAGGTCCCCACCAGGATGTTTAAACCCGTTCACATATCACACACACACACACACACACACACACACACACACACACAGGGACATTTGAATGTCTCTTGCCAGTTGGTGACATTTTACGCCTCCTGCATTAAAATTTTTCGACACGTGACGTCACACTGGAGAGAAAAGTAACAGTGGCTGTGAGAGCTGGAGTGAAAAGATGAACCCCTCATGTGTACATCTATCTATGTATCTGTCTGTCTGTCTGTCTGTCTGTCGTCTGTCTGTCTCTGTTACGGGTTTTCTTATTCACATTATTTTAATTTTTTTGTTAGTCACATCATTTAACACCTGCTCACTAAACATACCTGCATTTTAAACAAGTAGTGGGCGGAGCTTAAGCATCACATAATAAGCTGAAATTTAAACTGTTTTATTATGTCGAGTTTTAATATTTTTTATTTTTATTGTTTGGGATAAACAATTAACATGTTTTGTGTGCTGTTACACACAGACTCATGGGGTCCTCTTGAGTACAAAAGCTTCTAAATCACAGGATGAAAGAGAAAGTGTTGATTTTTGATCAGAACTTTACTAACACTTACTCTGACTCTGTCCTCAATGTGATGATGAAATACAATTACTCTGTGTGCTGTTGGACTGTTAGAAACGAGTGAGTGAGTGAGTGAGTGAGTGAGTGAGAGTGTGAGTGAGTGTGTGTGTGTGTGTGTGTGTGTGGCTCCAGCCTGAAGGTCATGAGCAGCATAAAGCCTCGGTTCGGACAGGATGTGGAGAAACAGGGCATCAAACTGCCGAAGAAATGGAACGACACCAACAGTAAGGTGAGACTTGTCTCTTCCAGAACATTCGCTGGCGCTGTGTTTTCTTTAAACTGTTACAAAATGATAGTAATAACTTACACACTTATTTCACCAACTGACTCGCCGCTCCGACTGGCCCGAGCACTATCTCTGTAGTAGATGACTTAATAATTCAGTTCATTAAAGAAGCTCAAACTGCATCTCCACATTCCGTAAAAAAAATATTCAAAGCCCAAACTGAAAAGAAAAGAAACAGAAACACGTTCATGACCTCAGCAGATCAAAATGTGTTCATATTTTATCACCGTCTGCTGCTTCTCCTGATGCAACTCTTCTGTATTCCTGCAGATCCCCACAGACCGGACCATGGTAGTGGGAGGTGGTGTGACTGTGGGAGGAGGGGGTGTGGCTATAAGTGGGGACTCCTCAGAGATTTCTCGTAAACGTAGACAGCGCTACGTGGAAAAAGACGGAAAATGCAATGTGCATCATGGCAATGTGCGTGAAACGTACCGCTACCTAACGGATATTTTCACCACGTTGGTGGACCTGAAATGGCGTTTTAACCTGCTGGTCTTCACGCTGGTCTACACCACCACGTGGATCTTCTTTGGGTTGATCTGGTGGCTCATCGCATATGCACGTGGTGACCTGGAGCACACAGATGATGGAGAGTGGACTCCGTGTGTGGCTAACCTTAACAGCTTTGTCTCAGCCTTCCTGTTCTCCATTGAAACCGAGACAACCATCGGCTATGGCTACCGTGTCATTACAGAGAAGTGTCCGGAGGGAATCGCGCTGCTGCTGGTGCAGGCCATTCTAGGATCCATCGTCAACGCCTTTATGGTGGGCTGCATGTTTGTAAAGATCTCACAGCCCAAGAAACGCGCAGAGACGCTTATGTTTTCCCAGAACGCCGTCATTTCAATGCGCGATAACAAACTTTGCCTGATGTTTCGTGTGGGAGATTTACGCAACTCGCACATCGTGGAAGCGTCGATCCGAGCCAAGCTGATCCGCTCCAAACAGACAAAGGAAGGAGAGTTCATTCCGCTAAATCAGACCGACATCAATGTGGGCTTCGACACCGGTGATGATCGGCTGTTCCTCGTGTCTCCGCTCATCATCTGCCACGAGTTCAATGACAGCAGCCCCTTCTGGGACATCTCGCAGGAGCAGCTAGCGCACGAAGAGTTCGAGATTGTCGTCATTCTGGAGGGAATGGTGGAGGCCACAGGTAGGTTAGAAAATTTACCTTACAACTAACAGGGAGAGGAGAAAGGTTTAAATAAGTATATTACCAAATTTAACAACTGAACATGGTGATTCAGCGCTGGACTTTGTTTAAAGTATCTGTTTTTTAGCTGAAGTGATTGATGTGATGATGATGGATGATGAGGTTGATGAGGGACAGAGGAGCTCTTATAGCCCTGGAGTGCCATTCTTATGATCCTAAAGCTTTTTTAAAACGATAACTCATTACATAACGGCGGGAGAATCTCCGCAGAGCTAAAGCATCCAAAGCATCCACGCTCATTAGCGCTGTAGCGGAATAAAGCTAGTGAAGCGCAGCGGTATTAAAACACAGCAGAATCACCATCAGCGGCATGAAACCAGGTTTTTACATCAGAATGAGAAAGAAAAAAGAGTGAGAACATAAACTGAACTAAAAATAACTGGTGAAGCTAGAAAGAGACGTTTCTCTGAGAAGTTTAACCACAAAAATATTTCTAATTTTACTATTAAATCCCATTAGTTATTAAATCTGAATAAATAATTTACACATGCTAACTTGCTAACTAGCATCAGATAACCTGCACATTTTAGGCTTTATTTGTAAAGATTATTCATTAATACCAGTGAAGGTAGAACACTTGCTAATATGTGACAACCTGACAGAATTTAACTAATAATAATTATTGGACTAATTAGATTTGATTAAAACCTAAATCTTCACCAACACACACACACTAAAAGCATTAGTATTAGCAGGATTTAAAGTCATATGCTAACACATGTTCAGGGGAAAACCGAGCTAGCGTCAATCAGCTAATCCGCTGAAACTCCTGACAGGATTTCTTTTGCTAATAAATGTTTAGCATTTAGAGCTAGCTGAGAGGAAGAAGATTCCTAAGAGTGTGTGTGTGTGTGTGTGTGTGTGTGTGTGTGTGTGTGTTGTTTGTTGTTTATGAGCTAGTCAGGTGGAACTCATGAGGTAAATATGGAGGATTTTTCAGGCTGTGTTTCTGACAGTGAAGAATAATTCACATTAAATTTTCATACTTTATTTCAGGAGGGAAAAAAACATCAGCTAAAGACGCTCAATACACCGAGCTGTTCATACTCATCAATACTGATTTACACACACACACACACACACACACACACACACCACACACTGCGCATTTTTCTATCAGTAAATCAATAGAAGAGATAAAATAATTTTCATGTTTCGTTTTGCTCAGTTCACCTGTACCCATTACCTCTCTCTTTCTGTCTCTCTCTCTCTCTTTCTGTCTCTCTCTCTCTTTCTGTCTCTGTCTCTCTCTTTCTGTCTCTCTCTGTCTTTTGTCTCTCTCTCTCTTTGTCCTATGCTTCTCTTCTCTTTCTGTCTCCCTGTCTCTCCTCTCTCATCTCATCTTTCGTCTCTCCTCTCTCTTTCTGTCTCTCTCTTTGTCTCTCTCTCTCTCTCTCCTCTGTCTCTCTCTCTCTCTTTCTCTCTTTCTCTCTTTCTCTTTTCTGGGTCATCTCCTATCTCCTGCTCTCTTCTCCTTCCTCCTCTCTCTCTCCTTTCCTGTCTCTATTTATTCTCTTTCTGCTCTTCTCTCTCTCTCTGTCTCTCTCTCTCTTTCTGTCTCTCTTTCTCTTTCTGTCTCTCTCTCTCTTTCTGTCCTTTCTCTTTCTCTCCTCCTCTCTCGCTCTCTCTTGTCTCTTCTCTCTCTCTCTTTGGTCTTTTCTCTTTTTCCTTCTTGTTTTTTTTTCTCTGTCATTATTTCTTTCTTTATCTTTCTTTCTTTTGTTTTTCTTTTACTGTTTCTTTCTTTTCTTATCTTAATATTTTTATATTTTTCGGACTGAATTCTTCCTCTCCTCTCTAAGCTTCTCTCCTTCGTCCATTTCCTTCTTCCAAAATCTGTTATTTATGTGCTGTAAAATTTGGGAACATTTTACACCTTTAAAGCTTTTTACATTTCGATCATCGATCTGGTCAAATTACCCAGCATGCACTGTGAGTATGCAACCTTACATCTCATTATGATCCGTATTATGTTTAATTCATTTAATTAATTGATTTATGTTAAATGTAAATGTGTAATGAAAAACGGTGCTCTGTTCATCATTGACCTTGACCTTGACTTGGTGACTTAAATGTGGTCCATGCGGTTTATTGGGTTTTATAAGTTCTAGTGAAAAACACTCGTTTATATTTGATTAGAATCCACTAACACACGACTCAGAGTCGCTTCCTGCCATACAGCGCAGGAGGTTCGCTTCTCTTTGTATACAGTAACGCCCATCTCACGCTGCAGGTTGTAGATCTATCCCATTGTGGTGCTGGAATCTTAATGACTTAATTCGTCATAAAGGTGCGAATCTCATGATGATGTCATCTGTTCACCTTTTACCCTCCTCTCAACCTTTAATAACAGAAGAGCAAGTTAAACCCAGACAACTCACTCCTCCAGCTGAATCAGGCTGAACTCGTTTCTTCATCAGCGCTTCTGTCGGGTTGGAGTGAGCAGATCGCAGAACAAAACGGAGAAAAAAGATCACACGGAAGATCAAGATGAAGTTAACCACCGCTCAGCACCACGGCAGGATATGGGAGACATCTTGGAGAGAGAGAGAGAGAGAGAGAGAGAGAGAGACACACACACGGGGTGAGGTGGGGGGGGGGGTGCTGGGTAAAAGTAATGATCTTGAGCTCTTGCTTTTTTTTACCTTAGGTTTTATTTCCAAGGCGTCTCGGTGTTGAGCTGCTGCTCCTGTCTTAAACACACACATACGCACGCACTGACACGCACACATACTCGAGCAATTAGTGTGGATATTGCCCTCGGTGTCAAGCGTATTCTACACCGCTATCCCTTGATGGCACGCAACAAAAGGGCACAAATGCCTGTCGGTGTTTGCAGCTCGCAACAAGCACCAACATCCGGCGAGAACCTGAAGGACATAAACTCCAATTTCCACTCTGTCTTTGGATCAGGACCTAAAAATACAACATGATATGAGAAGAGAGAGAGCGAGAGAGAGAGAGAGAGAGAAAGAGAGAGAGAGAGAGAGAGATACAAAAAACATCGTTCTAGTTTCACCAAGTATGTGTGTGTGTGTGTGTCTGACAGATGTAAAGTTGAGGCCCATCACGTTAGAGTGTGATAATAAAGTGTGAATAAACCTGTGCTGGTGTGTGTGTATTGATCGCTCTAACACACTGTGTGAACAGAAACACAATCAAAAAATGATTTGCAGATTCACACAGTGTGTTAAAGTGAGAAACCACATCATCAGCACAGGTTTCACTTCACTATCCACACTCTAAAGTCCACTTAATTACACTGTTAATGCAGATCCCTATTCACATGATCGTGTGTGTGATCATAGGACTAATGATTTAAGTTGCTCACACACACACACACACACACACACACACAGTGTAACTACATAATCCCTGCTACCTGTTTTTCACCCAAATGAGGATGGGTTCTCTGTTGAGTCTGGTTCCTCTCAAGGTTTCTTCCTATCTCATCTCAGGGAGTTTTTCCTTGCCACCGTCGCCAAACACCCCCCACCCCCACCCACCACCCATCAAGGACAAACTGATTTCTGTCTCATTTTCATCTATCATTTCTGATGGCGTAAAGCTGCTTTGTGACAATCACCATTGTTAAAAGCGCTAAACAAATAAAATTTGTATTAAAATTGAATTGTGTGTGTGTGTGTGTGTGTTTAGGAATGACATGTCAGGCACGCAGCTCGTACCTGAACTCTGAGGTACTTTGGGGTAGGCGCTTCACCCCTGTGCTCTCTTTGGAGGAGGGATTCTACGAAGTGGATTACGACACCTTCCACCACACTTACCCCACCCCCACCCCCACCTGCTCGGCACGGGAACTGGCCGAACTCGCCAAAAAAGGTGAAGACATCCCTCTGCCACCCCTCACCCCACCGATCCAGAACCAGGATGGAGAGGGAGGAGAAGGAGAATGGGATGAGGAAGGAGAGGTGGAGAGCGTCAGCAACGGAGATGTGAAAAAAACAGACACTGAACATTAAACACAGAGAACACGAACCCTCGCTGTAGTGCGCACTACTTAGGGATGTTCAGTCGCAACATCTGTTTAGGTTTTATAGCAATGCTGTTCTGATCTGTGAACTTCTTCATCTCCGTGAAAATCACGACTGCTGGAAATGTCGCCGAAATCTGCGTATGACTAAAATCAGAACTTCAGCACGGAAGATTACACACTGCATTCTATCTGTGACATTTATATCATTCTAATCACCAGCTGTTCTTTTTCCTGACGAAACTCACACTGATGCGAATCACAGTTTTAGCATCCGTTCACTTTGCTAACAGTTTTAGCGGCTCATTTCTCCTGAACTGAACAGAACGGTTTTAACATGCTGATACAGATGTTTTTATTCTGCAGCTGTTTACACCAGAAGCCGTCCATCACAATTAGGAGACACCCCATAGAGCGACCGTAGGAGTCGTTATTATAGGTTATGATATAAAGAAATAAAGTTTTTAGCATGTCTTCCATTCTGTGGTATTTACTCGACTATATTCGGATGTTGTGTTCTGAATGATGCCACTGTGATTAAAGCACATTTCCGATTTTCAACACAAAAATCACATCGGTGAGTGTATTCATGCTTCTTATACACAAACACGCAGTAAACGGGATTATTTTATAAGTAAGCATCGCCCCCTTGTGGTTATTTTAATACAAACAGCAATTAAATTTAAACATGGCCAGGATTTAAAAATTACACACACACACACACACACCCACCTTCACTTCAGAGTGTGATAGTAAAGTAAAACCTGTGCTGGTGATGTCTTCATCTGACGAGAATCTGAGAGGATCAAATTTTCCATCAGACAGTAAGGGGTTTTTGATGGTGTTCATGGTGATGAAGACAACATCAGCGCAGGTTTTACTTTTCTATCACACGCTAAAGTGAAGAGCTGGAACATCCCAACTGTTAAGATTTGTAGGAGAAATCTGTTAGAGGAGCTTCTCACACCTACAGTACGATTCCAACACAAACGTTCCTCAACTGAAAAATCAGGTTCCATGTCCACCACACAGGAACCTACTGAATGGATCAGAACCTCAAATCTTTACTTCGGAGTTTAATAAAAGCACCAGATTCCCACTGCTGGTTCAGATCCCTCTCCAGAACACACTGTGTGAATGTCAGCTGGATTGAAGGGTGTAAGTTTTTTCCCCCAAACTGCAGTAAAGGGTTAATCTGTGTGTTTTAGTGAAAAATCTGATGTTCTTAAATTTACACCAATTTCACACTCTACATTACTGACACCATAATACACACAATGATGCACTTAATCTTATCCAATCACAGTCCAACGTCCAGATCTGACCATTTACAGTAGATGGGTTGAGGGTCTCAGATTTGCAGCCCCTCACTGCCACTTTGACCAGTTACCTCCGAATTCTCTCAGAGCTGCTCTTTCCAGTGTGAACGACAGAACACCCAAAAAACATTTTAATGACCCTTTAAATCATTATGAAGAACTGAATCACAATTGGTTAAAAAACATCACCCGACTACAAGAACACACCAAAAACAGCGGCTTTTCAAATGTATTTTATTAAGTGACGGATCTTCAGGCGTGTTTTTCGTCCTTCAGCCAAGTCCAAACACTTCCTCAAAGATCCGGTGAGGTTCATGCAGCACCGCATGCGTGTTTACTAGTGTAACTGTGCTCTGCTGGACTGAGGGTGTGACAGTTGTGTGTGTGTAAGGTGTGAACATTTCCCACTCTGTGTTTGGCACCGGAGTTCCGTATTCCGGTGTCTTTGTTCTAGGTTCACTCTCTGGTGTCAGTGTTCTGGATTTGTGCTCCGGTGTCAGTGATTGATTGCTGTCCAGACTGAGTGGAATTGCTGGTGTGGGCGGAGTTTCTGGCAAGAGCTTTTCATTCTGGCTTTCCCGTGTGGGCGGGGTCTCCCGTGTGATCTGTCCGTGTTCACTCACTGTTCCATGCTCAGGTGGGAGGCTTTGCTCTGGAATGTCTGTTAGCAGGTTCTCCCTCAGAGCAGTTTCGTGTTTTGGCTCTGTTGTAATGATTTTCTTAGGGTTCTGCACTGGGTTCTTCTGCTGTTCTGGGTGTTGCTCCACTAAAGACTTCAAATCACTCATCAAGGGTCGAACCATTGCTGAGGACAAGAAGTAGTTACACTAGTGAGAAGAGAGAAAAAAAAACAAAAAAACACCTCCCAATCTCTCCCACCCCTCCAACAACAACAAAGCAGTGTGTAAATGTTTTCAATCCTCACTCGGGATCTCGGGGACACAGGCGAGTCGCAGCACAAACACACAGCGTCTGCACCGTTTAGCTCCTCCCACCTAATAAATAAAAGACAAGTGATGAATATTAAACAGGACGTCCCTGTGCAGTGGTGATTCTGGTGTGGGATCAGACCTGCGCTCCAGTTGGTTAAAGCTGCACAACTTTGACGTCTCAGTCGGAACAAGGCTTTTGATGGACATCTCGCAGTGGACAAACAGATACTGAAAGTTAAAAAGTTTCAAAACAGGAAGTCTTCATTTCCCTATTTTTGTTGTAAGTTTTGTCCATTTTTGATTTACTGTGTCTGTTGCTTGAATTTAATAAACTGAAGATTTCTGGTTGAAGATTTTTTACACCGTCTGATCATAAACTCCAGCATGTGATTAACACTTCATCAGATTTCAGCCCCGTCGCCTCAATCCGATCAACATTGATCGGCTGGGTTATATTTACTACTTTACATTTGCTCGTACTAAAGCCAGAGTTATGCTACTCTCGCCACTTCTGGATGTCGGGTAGCTGCTTTAATGTAAGTGAGGAGCAGAACCGCAGGAGGAACAGTACCACCCGGTGAGCTTTAAACAATAAAATCTTAATCATTATAAATTGTGGTGTTTGAGTCGGCGACTCTTCTGAACAACTCGAGTGAAAAGCCCTGCTGGACTTTAGCTCTGTACCTTCTGCTCTTCTCCCTGCAAGCTGAAGGCGTCGACGATGAACCTGACCACATTCCTCCTGGTGCTGCCGATGAATCTGGAGCGGCTGCTCCGTTTGCTGTCTATCAGGCAGCTGAAGAGAGAGAGAGACGTGAAAAGCTGCAGAACATCAACATCCTGCATTGAGACTGTGTGTGAAGATTCTTTACCCGTAGTTGTCGATGATGTTGACCTGCGGCATGGAGACACTCGAGCTGTTTGTGGTCACATGACAGGAAGTCAGGAATAAGCGCTGGTCTTCAGGCACATACAGAGCCTCGGCTTCGACGTGAATCGGCCGTCCGATGATCACAGCTTGAGAGGGAGGAAGTCTGTTCCACTGAGCTGAAACAGGACATCAAAATCAATCAGTCAGATTAAAGCAGACGTCTGGAGGATATTTAACCGTCATTACCGTCACAGATCGTCAGAGACACGCTGCCTTTAGTCTTGATGGGCTTCAGGAACTTTAACCTTTCCACAGACGGCACGTAGCCGATCTTGTACGAGTAATGAAACCTGTGAGGAGACGCAAAAGTCAGTGAAAACGTTTGCTAAAGTTTGGTGTAGCAACGTTTCTGGTGGCTAACAATACACACACGCTAAAGAAAACCAACGTCACACCTCATCCCTAAACTATTACCATTCAACCCTCATTAGATGTTAGCTAGCACATGTTTAGCTCCAAAGCCCGCAGTAACCCACCTAGTGAAGTGAGCTGCTCAGCCAATCAGGTTCCACTAGAACCCTAACTTTGTATTCAATCAGGGTTTATAATTTTAACGCGAGAGCACACGTTACCATTCCACAGTGACTGCATTCAGCAGACTTCCTTGTTTAAAGTGACCTACGTTTATCTATCCAAGCAATTTAAAGTTAAGGGCCTTTGCTCAGGGGCCCAATCTTTAAATCAGCAACACACACCTTAAACCAGAGCAGACAGAAGAGACTCACCGGTTAAAGTGACACTGGACAGGAACAGAGTCGGCTCGGACCCGAACCCGCTGGAGTCGGGGGTGTAGTGCAGCATGTTGGAGTAAACCAGAGTCTCGTTCAGAATCTGATAATAAAAACAAAACTTCAGGACATCAGACAGCGATTCACTTCAAGAAACATGTTCAGATGAGCAGAAGATTCCGTTCCAGATCTTTTAGTCTTTCAGCCGGTGTGTGTCGTCTGCTGCACTGTTGATATTTTTAATAAAGAGATAATCCATCACCCACAGTAGCATTATGGGTAAACCAATCAAAGTGACAATTAAGCCAAACTCAGCCTATGATATAGTTTATTAAATCCTTTTATCAGGATGTATTAAAGATCAATAGTTTCCTATAGAGTCGGATATAAAAACTGTTCATATAAACGCATTAAAAAAGGAAACATTTTTGTTAAAGTTGGTTTCAAACAATCTTAAAAGAACTGCGATGACGTCACACTATACAAACGATAAATAAGAAATTAAGAAAATAAATTAATTCGTTCACGTGGTCGCAGGAGAAGTCGGTACCTGTTTCCGAGTGCCGCACGCGTGCAGCTCGTACCGGAATAAAACACTCTGCTCGGTCTGTCTGCTGACGTCGCACGTGCCCAATCTCACGTGCATGCCGGCTTCCAGGTTCGTCCTTTCAACTCGCACGCGCATCTCCCTCCAGTCGCACGAGACGCTCATCGGGCCGCTCACGTTCACGCGAGTCTTTGGGCGTCGCCGGGGTTCGGGCACGAGGATCTGGCGCACGCGTTTGGGTATCAGTTTGCGGCTCTTCGTGTGCGTGGGTGAGAAGTGCACTTTGTCCACGCGCGGTTTTCTGAAATGCAGGAACATGGGCAGGTTTAAATACGACGTCTCGAGCGGCTCTTGGCCCTCGATGATGACCGGATCCGTTGGATGGAGAGGGCGCGCGAGGGTACCGGCGGCGCGCGCGGTTGGAGCTAATAGACCCGTGCAGAGCACGCAGGTGGAGGTCAGCACGAGCCCCATAACAGAGCATGAAAACACGTTGAGAAACATTCATTCAGTAAAAGCGACCGTGCTTTGCCACGAGCATTTGATATAACCCACAATGCACTGCGTCCACGCCTGTTAATCAATCTCACACCTGGCGCGTGGGGGAGGAAAGAGCGTGACGTCTACAGCAGACCGCGAGCTTTGAATTTATGATTTGTTTAAACTCTAGCAATGTTTCACATACATTTAGGAAAACAGGTACACACACATGTAACACACCATCACCTACAGCCAAGAGTCTTAGAGCAAAATCCTAAATCCAACAGGAAGTCGGTTATTATTATTAACTTTCTCAGCAATTTTGTCGTTTTGTCCGTTTCCACCTCCTCCCACAGATCTACACTAAATGTCATTTAACCCCTTCATGACGGTAAATTATGAAGATCTCGACTTTTGGTTGAAGTGTGTGTGTCTGTGGCGGTCAATAAATTTTGATGTTTCTCTCTAAAACAGGAACAGGAATGTCCGGTCTGCCCCAAACTTCAGATGTTCGGTAAAAACACATAAATGCCAATATGCCATTATAAGCATAGCGCCACCAGCTGGTGACAGGAAATGACTTGTTTTACACTACTGTAAAACAAAAGGTTTGTACGCTGACAGGAAAAGGCAACGTTATTATTATTATTTCTCTCATAAAACTTTTCTAAGCCATCAGAATTTTTGAATTTCAGTTACAAAAGTGGCCTTTGTACAACTGCAACAGCCAATAAGAATAACTGACTACAGAGTGTGTGATTTCGTGTAAACTTCTACAAAGGTTTAGACCTCAGCAGCTCCTCCCGGTCAGTCCTCTGAAATCAGTGTTCAAAGAGCACAAACAAACGAGGGTTTTCGACACGTCTCTCTTTACTTTCCCGAGTGTGTGTTTTATTCGGAGTTCAGGGAAACCCTGACAGACTTTACACTGTTATTTTTCTGTACAGTTTATTCATCAGTGAGATTCACAGGTCACTAACCCTAACCCTAACCCTAACCCGAGTCCAAACCCCTCATCACGAGGAAAGATTTGAACAGCTTAATTAACTCCGATGTTCCTAAACTAAGCCGAGATCAGACATCAGGAATCAAAGAAAGAAAGAAGACTTTCTCACACCCACTGTTTTATTGTGAAACTGGTACAGATTTGTGGGTTTTTCCTCTGTGAGACGACACTGGGTGCGATTGAGACTCAGGACTGGTTTGAGCTTTACATTACCTAATTTCTCAGCTCCTCTCCAGCAAAATTTTTCTGCCAGAACTTCACCGCAGTGTCAATCACATTTTTCTGACCCTCATCAGCACCGTTCTCCTCGTTCTTTTTTCTTCCTTCCTCCAGCCCTTCATCACTCATCAGATCATTGTCTTTCTCATGTTCTAAAACTCCCATCACAACCTCCTCCTCCAATTCCTTTGCACATGACTCCTCCTGCTCATCTCCAGACTCCTGCTCCTGTGACTCGTCCTGCTCATCTCCAGACTCCTGCGACTCCTCCTGCCCTGGATGATGTAGGTGGTGTAACTGGACCGAGCCCAGCATTGCGTTCAGCTCCTCGGAGGTTTCCATAGAAACATTGTGGCTTAAACTCCACGGGTTACTGCTCACCACCGCCATCTGCAGTAAGGACGTCTCACTGACCTCCGGCACACGGCACACAGACTCACAGCAGCTACAGACAGAGGTGTGTCCGCTCAGCTCCGCCCACCTGATCATAGAAATAGTTACAGTGCTGAAACACACACACACACACACACTGCTGACAGATGATCACATTTTAATCTGTTTATCGTCAGTGAATCGCTGCTGAACGAGACGTTACAATAGAAACCGGAAGGGGATTATTTACTGATTGTGATGTAGGAATAATCAACACCTTCTGACCAATCAGAGCACAGCATGCAGCAGCAGTAGGGTTGGAGTAAATGATGAGTGAACTCACCGACTCTCAGACTCGCTGTAAGTGCAGGACTTTTCCGTGCTGCTCACAGTCACACCTCCAACCCGAACAGTGCAGTGCAGGTAAAAACGCTGAACAGACAATGAGCATCAGCACCAGGAGCATCATCAGCAGCACAAAACCGACTGTACTAAAGACTGAACTAAAGTTATCTGTTCTAAAATGCAGTCGGACGGAGAACAAAAACTCGAGATGATAGTTGTATAAACCTCTGAAGTAGTTTCTGCAAATGCAAAAGCGTCGAGTGAAAAGCGCAGGTGAGTCGACTTCCTGGAGATAAAATGCGACCGACTTCCTGTCCTCTTACTGTCCAACATGCAGCTGAAAGCAGCAGAAATAACGTTAGTCACAGCGACTGCAGCAGGAAGTACCGCAGACAGACAAATTACCCAAAGTTGCTGATGACATCATAGCGCTGGATGGAGTTGGATTCTTCAATCTGTGTGACGTGACAGGCCTCGACATAGACGCGCTTATCTTTCGGGAGCTTTTCTGCAGAAACTTCAAAGTATGCGGGTTCTCCCAGGACGTAGCTGCCGTTTAGCCCGAGCTCCTGCCACTGATCTGCAAGAGAAAAAAAAAAAACCCACAGCAGCTCGACTCCACACTCGAGCAAACACCAACCACACCTACACAATCTGCCGGCTCACCATTACACACAGACAGACTGAAGACCTGCTTCCTCACCATCGTCTTCCGAAACCACCGTGGACCAGATTCTGGCAGGAAGCCAATTTTGTATGAATAGTGAAATCTGGAGAAAAGATTTAGCACAATTTTTATTAAAACGCCTCCAACTTTACAAACGCTGCAGATCATCATCACCACGTTTAACTAGCAACCCTTTACCTAGTGCTAACCCACTAACTAGGGTTACAGTAAACAAGCTAATTCAGTAACTAGGCCAAAATATATCTCCTAATTATGTGAACTAAAATTGAAAAAGATCTCTGGTGTTCCTCAGACATTTCTGTGACGTTGAGACCCTCATATGCTTACCGATCGTACACACACTGCACAGGTAGAGTTAGCGGAACAGCTCTGAGCACCGCGCCCTGACTCTCCGGCCTGTAGAGAACCTTGTTAGCGTACAGGAGCTTCCCATTCATCACCTAAAGGACACCGAGATCTCAGGAAGTGACTGCTGATTATAATGGTCACTTCCTGTTCATCAGCTGGAAACACTCGATTCCTCAGCAGCCGTGATACCGGAACAGGAAGTGATTTTAAACAGATGTTAATAAGTTGCATCATAAAACTGGAATTACTTGTGTGACGTAAAAGAAATAAAACTGCACGTGGAGAGAAGAAAAAATGAGCCACAATGAGTAAATAAAAACTCCTGTCTGATGTTTTAGTTTAATTAATACAATTAAAAGATTCAGATTAGTTAATGACATTGTAGGATTTAAAGATGGAACAGTTTTGGATCGTTTTTCAACACATTATTAATGAAAGTTACTGGACTGCTTGTGTCCTAAACTTCCTTAATTATCAGTGACTCTGAGACTGAAGCACGTGCTGGTCTGCCTTTAATTGTGCAGCTGATGAATGAAGCAGCTCAATGGTGCCCCCTTGTGTTGGAGGGTTGATAGGAGGTGTAAATGGCGGTCACTCTAATGATGCGTGGGGTTTTTATGCTTACCGATAAAACACTAGCGCACTCACTCAGCTCATACTGGAAGTACAAAACGCCCCTCTCGGCACGTGACACCGGGCAAGTGCCTAACCGGAAATGATCAGCGAAGCTCCGGAAGTTCAGCAGCGCTTGATCAATTCGTACGGTAATCTTGCTGTATCCGCACCACACCTCCACCCCGTGATCATTACTGACAGGAGTGACCCGGATGTAAGGCTCGAGCCCCTGTGGGACGAGAATATTGGACAGCGCGCTCGGTAACACGCGACTTCCGGCTGCAGGACTGAAGAGCTCTTTAGCAACAGCAGGAGCGGACAGATGTTGGAACATGGGGAGGAGGAGATAAGGAGGTGTGATGGCTGCTGGCTGAGGATGAAGATAAAGCTGCTCCTGCTTCAGTGCTGTGATGGTGCTCTGTTCATCACCTCTCCCAGCTCCAGCCAACACACACCTCGGAAAACTAAACACACACACGAGCAGAAAGAAAAGCAGCCGCGTGCCGTCCATCTCGGTCCCACACACAGATGACGAAAAGAAAAAGGCGGAAGTTTAATGGCGCCGCTGAGCCGAGAAACACCTGCGCGACGATGACGTCATTAATTAAATTTATCACGTGTGCTGAAATAAATCAGATTTGATGGAAATTTAAACTCGGTGTTAAAGGTGCGCACTGGCGCCCTGTACCGGCCAAGCGTGTAATTACATCAATCATCACAACACCAAAAGAATTCAGCTAAATTACTAAAAAACCCAGCATTTTATTTGAGAAATTTCTGGAGTTGATTAAAATGGAGATATTTGTAATAAAAAGTTTGTGTGTGTGTGTGTGTGTAGATATGTTATTAGTGTGTGAGACAGACAGTTTTCCACATTTTCACTCAGTCTGTTAGTTTAGTGAAGAAGAGAGAGAAAAAAAACAGACCTAAAGCAAACATGCACAGTGTGTGTGTGTGTGTGTGTGTGTGTGAGAGCAAGACGTGGATTATTGCACTGATTCTTACTCCAATCTTTAAAGCTGCTTTTCATACAATTATAGTAAAAAAAATTCTCTAACACACACACACACACGTTATACTTTCTGCTTCTTATTTATTTATTTATTTATAATAATATTGGATAATGAATAATAAGCTTTTCTAATAATTTCTTTTTCTTTTCAGTGTTTTTGGAGCCGCTTCACATTCATACACACTTTATAGGTGATTCTACTGACTGTGATACCTTCATCATGCTGTATAAAGTATTTAAATCAATCAGAAGGTTCCGTCTACTTCAACACAACAATCAGCTCATTACCAGCCTCAAGTGTGTGTGTGTGTGTGTGTGTGTGTGTGTGGAATTCAAGATAGTTTTACTTGCTAAATAGAATTTTAGTTCTGCATCTCTTCTGAACAGTCATACATAAATTTAATGATTCTTAAAAAATCTGATCTGACCCACTCACTTCAGCACCTGACACACACACACACACACACACACACACACAGTCAGTGATGCAGTTAAAAATAAACCATGCCCCAAATCCTGTCATATCAGTAATAGTCTGAAGACACTGTGGGGTGCCAATACTTTTCCACAGACAGATTTGGTTGTAGTTGTATGTTCATGCTGCTCAGGTTAGGGTGTGTGTATGTGTGTGTCAGACACTGAGCGTGAACACTGATCCACTGAGACGGAACTGAAGGAGAGGCGATCAAGATGAAGACGTCCATCTGAGATTCCTTACCATAAATTATACCATGTGGTGTAAACTCTTAAAAATTTGCAGTCCTGTTCTGAAAGTCAGTGGCTTCGTCTAAAATCGTGTACTTCTATATAGTAAGAAGTAAGTGTGGTAAGTAGTGTGTCCAAATTCTTAGTACCGGAGTCACCAAACTCGCTCCCGAAGGGTCAGGGTGTCCTGGAGAGTTTAGCTTCAACACTAATCGAACACACATGAACCGGCTAATCAAGGTCTTGCTAGGTAGACTTGAACCTTTTTGGCAGGTGTGTTGAAGCAAGTTTGAGCTAAACTCTGCAGGACACACACAACTGCCGGGGGGGTTGGGGGTGGTGTTGTCGTCCAAACTTGGTCCTGGGAGGGTTGGGTGTTCCTGCAAAGTTTCTAACTTGACTCACACACAGACCTGTAAGTTTCAAGTCTACCTAGAAAGATCTTGATTAGTTAGTCCAGCTGTGTTTGATTAGGGTTGGAGCTAAACTCTGCAGGACACCTCGACCCTCCAGGACCAAGTTTGGACACCCCTGATCTACATCATGTAACTAACACCGGTGCCAGTTTTTAGGCCATGCCCTCTTTTTGTGCGTGCGGCACATGACGCTAATCCAGCGGCTGTACACAGGGAAACAGTGCGTGTGTAATACCGCAACACTCCACACAGAGGCAGTGTGATCAACTCCTCCAGCTGAGATTAGAGGCAACTTTCTCTTTAATAGAGAAACCAAAAAACCCATGATGTATGAGATAATACTTCAGACATGATGTTGCTCATGAAGGATGATGATGTGGAGAAAATACAAAGTAAAGCAGCCGAGTACAAGTTTCAACCGCAACAGATAAGACAGCAGTCATCGTTACTGAAGTGAGAAAGAGAGAGTTAAGGTAGTAGGTAGTTTTGCAGGTCCTGTTGCCTTCAAGGTCGCAGGTTTGAATCCCAGTTGCGAGAAGCAGCCTTGAGAAAAAAATCAGATATATATTCATAAATATAGATATATAGATAGATATACACACATATGTATACATCTATATCTATCTATCTATCTATCTATGACATTTTCACCCTACCATTGCTAAACCATTAATTGTATGAAGCATGAGTGCTATGTACACAAATTACAATGGATGATGATGATGATGTCATCAGTTAATTAAATATCTGGTAATTGGTCAGTCAAACTGAGGCTCACTTCTGATTCTGATTCTCACACCGATTTCACTTGTACTGGAGTTTTTTTCCTTCACAATTACATGAGGCTTAAAATGTTTTTTTCCCCGTTTTTTTTTTTTTTTTTTTTTTTTTTTTTTTTTTTTTTTAAGCTATACATGTGGTTTAACCCCTTCTCAAACTCCGCCCCCGTCCCGTCCCGTCCCGTCCCGTCCCGTCCCGTCCCACTCTGTCCGGCGGCTGACCGAGAAATCGAGGCACTTGTTTAATACCATGTTTCCGTTACAGAAGAATAGAAATGTCAAGCTTTCACCTGTACCAGGACATAAAGAGCAAAACAAGAAAAACAAAGAAAAACAAACAAAGAAAAACAACAAGTAACAGCAGAAAACAAGTTTTTTCTTGTTAAATAGTAATAAATACATGAGATTGCAGTGGGGTTTATACTTTTTTTTCATTTTGTTTCTGAAGCAGGAGGGTTAAAAAGTTTTTTATGTAATTTTATTTATTTATCTGTTGTTTTTCTTTAGCAGCAATCCGAACATGGTTGAGAGCGGAGATAGCAGCCGAGAGAGAAGTTCACTTTTTCTTTTTTTCTACCTTTTGTTTGATTTCATTAGCTAACAGCACTCACAGAGTGTTGCAGAGAGAGAGAGACAGAGAGATAGAGACACAGAGAGAGAGAGACAGAGAGAGACAGAGAGAGAGAGACAGAGAGACACACACAGAGAAGAGAGAGAGAGAGCGAGAGAGAGACAGAGAGAGAAACAGAGAGAGAGAGAGAGAGAAAGAGGACAGAGAGAGACACAGAGAGAGGAGAGGAGCAAAGCAAGAGAGCGAGAAGACAAGGAGAGGACAGAGACAGAGAGAGAAGAGGACAGAGGGAGAGCAAGAGACAGAGAGAGACAGAGAGAGAGAGAGCAGAGACAGGAGGACAGAGACACAGAGAGAGAGAGAGAGAGAGAGAGAGAGAGACAGAGGAGAGAGAGGGAGACAGCGACAACAGAGAGAGAGAGAAAGAGACAGGAGAGAACAGAAGAGAGAGAGACAGAGAGACAGAGATAGAGACATGAGAGAGAAAGAGGAAAGAGAGAGAGGAGAGAGACACCCAAGCAAGAGCAAGAGAGAACACAGAGAGAGACAGAGATGAGGGCAAGAGAGGACAGAGAACAGACGGAGGAGAGCCGAGTGACGGAGGACAGACAGAGAAGAAAAAAAAAAAACAGAAGGAGAGGAGGAGACAGGAGAACAGAGACAGAGAAGAGGAGAGGAGAGAGAGAGTTTATGAATAAAAACTCGAGACGATCGAGCAGGAGAGAAACAGAGAGAGAGAGAGAGAGACACGAGAAGAGAGGGGGAGAGGAGAAGAGAGAGAGGCAGAGAGAGAGAGAGTATAATGAATAAAATACGAGACAGATAGAGACAGAGAGAGACACAGAGAGGGGAGAGAGCACAGAGGAGAGAGGAGACCAGAGAGAGAAGAGAGAGACAGAGAGAGACCACAGAGAGAGAGAGAGAGAAGAGAAGATGGGGAGGAGAGAGAGAGAAGAGAGAGAGACGAGAGAGAGAGCTGGATAGGGAGAGACAGAGAGAGAGAGAGAGAGAGAGAACAGAGAGAGAGAGAGAGAAGAGGACAGAGATCAGAGAGACACGAGAGAGAGAGACAGAGAGACACAGAGAGAGAGACAGAGAGAGCGAGAGAGAGAGAGAGAGAGAGATACAGAGAGAGACAGATAGTATAATGAATAAAACTATAAGAAACTTGAAAAGGAAAAGAAAGAGGGGGAAAACAGAGGGATTGAGATGGAGAGAAAGCAGAATAATGAAGAGCAGGAATGAAATAAAGAAGGCATAAAGAGCAGATTTGAATCCTTAGAGAGCCAATGAGTGTGAGACAGGAGGAGACACAGACAGGACTGAGGGTGAGACAGAAGTGTGAGTGTAAAAAAACAACCAAACGAACAAAAAAAAACCCCAAAAAAAACAGGGAAGCATTTTGGTTTTTCCGTCTGGCCGAGCGCTTTGTCATGATTTGTTGCTGTATCACTTTATGTGTATGTGTCTTTGTGTGTGTGTGTGTGTGTGTGTGTGTGTGTGTGTGGACTACATTTCTGTCATTTGCATCATTTTATTCGTTTCAGAGTTTGAGATCAGGGAAGCCAGTGTGTCAGCCAATGAGATTGAAAACAAAACAAAAAACCAACCAAAGTAGCAAAAAAGTGTGTGTGTGTGTGTGTGTGTTTGTGTGTGACCTGTCTGTCAAAATAATAATAACACATTAAATAAATAAAAAATAACAAAACGTCCCCTTTATCTCACTAACTCTCTGATTCCTCTGTCTCTCTCTCTCTTCTCTCTCTCTCATTCCTTCTGTCTGTCTCTCTGTCCACCTGTCTCTCTCTCTCTCTCTCTCTGTGTAGTGACTCTTAATAAATTAATTTTATAACAATCTTCACACCGCTTCAGAAAAACAAAAATAGAATAAATCATACGGGATTCTGTCCTCTCTCTCTCTCTGTTTTTCATTCCTTTGCTGAAGCAGATATCAATTATACCTCCAGCTGTGTAATTGTGTGTGTGTGTGTGTGTGTGTTTGTGTGTCGATACAACAGTCATACGATATATTGCGATATTAGTGCTCAGAGATCAGCGTGACATCACAGACACAGTTGCATGATGATAAAATCGCTCCGGTTCGAGTCGTCAGGATATCCTTTCATATTTAACATTTTACAAGTTGTGTTTAAAAGTTTAAAAGTGTTTCTATGATTACAACCCCCACCCCCACACCCCACCCCGAGCAGCAGAGGTCCAGGTCAGGACCTGAAAAAGACAGCTGAGGTTCTGCTACATTTTAGGATAAATCACAGACGATTTACTTTAACTTCCTGCTCCAAACAGCCTCCAATAACCGGTAAAATATTGCGATATATCGTATAAGCCAGAATCGACAGGTGCTAATGCATGGTGCTGTTCTCTCTCTCTCTCTCTCTCTCTCTCCTCTCTCTCTCTCTTTCTAAACATTCATCGATCCGATCCGACGCTCGTCAACGCTCTCGTGGTCTCGGAAACAAAACACCAAAAATTTCAACAAAAAAAAAATCAATCTTTCGCTGCAAAACCGACCCTTAAAATCCACATAAATCCAATAACAATAATAATAATAATAATAATAATAATATAATAAACCGACCTTCTGAACGCGACTCAAACCCTCTGCTTACTTCATTCAAAAACTAAAACAAAATCATTTTGAAAGATGTTCCTTTTCCCTTTCTCCCTCGTGGCTCCCCATGCAAAAACTAACAAAAACAAAAATAAAAAGTTTCACAAGTTTTTGAGTGTGTGTGTGTGGGGTGTGTGTGTGGTGTGTGTACACATGTCTGTGTATTTTTGTTTCTGTTAAATCATTTACGTTAAATTTTTTTGTTTTTTTAATTTTTTCGCTTTGTATGGCCTTTGCGTGTAATTTGTTCAGATTTATCAAGAGTTGGCCCGCGACTGCCACGCCTCCGCCCCCCCCGCCTCCCATCATGATGAATCCTCCGACGAATCGGGTCTAACCCCGCCCCTGGGCGGTGCGCCGGTGATTACCCCGCCTCCCTGTGGTGGGTTGTTATTGTTGTTTCCGGGGTAACAGGGCGGGACGTAGCCCATGCTGTCCTGAGTGGGCGGGGCTTGTGCGATCTGCTGCGCCTGAGAGGCCGTTCTAGTCCGAAAGGCGGAGATTCCCAGGTGGAGGTTGGAGGAGCCGTACTGGCTGGAGTCCAGGCTCGACGGAGGAAGAGAAAGGGGTGGAGCCAGGGAAGACTGAGCCAATTGGTGGTGGTCGGTGATGCTGATGATGGCCGCCGAGACTCAGCTCGATGCTGTCCTGTACTTGCGACGACGGCGGCGGCGATGACATCATCGCCTGACCTTGCGAGCCTTGGCTTTGTGAGCCTTGAACTTGCGACCCTTGACCCTGGGCTGGGCCCTGTTGGCGAAGCTGGCGGCCATAGACGGGGTGCGGGTGCAGCGTCTCCATCATGGCCGCTCCACCCAGGAAGTGGCGCTGCTGTGTGGCGGCGGGTTTGTGCAGCAGGAGCTGCGGGTATGACGAGTCGCTGCTGTCACTGCCTGGCCAGATACGCAATTGCTGCTGAGACGGAGCCTACAGACACCAAGAGGAGGAGGAAAAAAGGAGGAGGAGGAAAGAGGAGGAAGGCAAAGAGGAAAGACATGTTATTAAAAATGTTTCATTATTAAAAACTCAACAGTAAACAAGAACAACTGCCTCAATGACTGACAGATCGAAAACTCCGCCCACACTGGCTTACAGAGGAAGTGATTGATGTCTGATCAGTATGAAGTGTGTATGAGCGCAGAGGGGCTGATGGGATACCTGTGGACTCTGCATCTCGTAGTCGGTGTGTGTGACAGCGCTGTTGTAGTATCGGTTGCTGTACCGATAGTTTCGGTTGTCATTGGAAGAACCGCTGGATCCACCTAATGGCAAAAACCACCAAGACAGATGTGAAAAATTAATGAATTAAAAAAAAAACGTAAACATGTACATAAAAAAGATGTGTGTATGTATGTGTGTGTACCAGAGCTGGATACGGAGCTGGTGGTGGAGGTGGAGTGGCTGTGGTCCATGGCTGGACTGGTGGAGGTGGAGCTGCTGGTGTTTGTTCCCTCATCGGTGGTCTTTTTGAAGAAGTTGTGCTGCAGGGCATAAAACGGCGTAATGCGCGTTTTGGGGTCGTAGTCCAGCATGCGCAGGATCAGGTCCTTAAACTTCAGGTAATCACAAGGGGCGTGGCCTTGCTCCCCGGCTCGCCTTCCCCCAGGACCCCCGGTCTCCACCCCTAAAATCTCATGAAGACGCCGCGTTGCAGGAGGCTTATACTCCTGAAAAGGGAGAGAGAGAACAGGATTAAACACCACCACACACACACACATTATCATTAAATGATTAATCTGTGTGGCTTTAATGGTGTGCAAACACAATGTAGATGGTAGAAAAAAATAAAGGCAGAAATGATATCAGTGGTAACTTGATGATGTCAAGTTTGTCTCTGATGGGTGTGTCTGAATGGTTTGACATCACCCTAGTCGACAGTCCACTAAACATGTGTGTTATATAGTGAGTGACATAGTGAGAGTGAGACAGGTACGTATTGGGTTATGACTTGCCTTGTCTCCAGTTCTGATTCTGTGATTTCTGTAACTCAGCGTACGTCCGCATGACGCAACAGAACGATGAAGAATTAGCGAACTAAAGGATGATTCCTTAAAACAGTCCAATGAAGTTCTTAAGCAGAGGCAGCAGAGGCTCAATGGTTACAGTGCTAAGTGGTTGATTGGAAGACCAGTAAGATCTGGGTTTGAGCCCTACCATCGCCAGTCAGCCACTGTTGGGTTCTTGAGCAAGACCCTTAATACTCCCAGCTCCAGGGTGACAGTATCATAGCTGAGCCTAAACTTTGACCACCAACTTACTAAGATGGGATATGTGAAGAAACAAGTTCACTGTGCTGTAAAGTTTATGTGACAAATAAATCCGTTTTAATATTTTTGTAGTTTCTGTGTGGAATAAGTTCTTGTTCACTGCCTGTGGGCATGGTTTCATCTTATTTAGTCATTAGCATAAGAGTGTGTGGCTCTCATAAACTAGCGCAGCTATAGGCTAACACTGGAGACTTAGCATAGTGATAAAAACCTTGAAAAACACAGGCCACATGATAACAGTGAAGATGATGATGAAGACTTAAAAAAAGGGGTGTGGCTTTGTTGTCTCATGAATAAAGAAAGACAGTGTTATAGATGTTTGTGATGTGATGTTAAAGGGTGGGGCTTAAGGATGAGACCACTGATCAGAAGACAGCTACAGACATGACAGCGTGTAAGTAAAAAGGGGAGGAGTTTAATGGGGTTTAATGGGTTTAATGGGTTAAATGTGATTAGAGAGAAATCAGAAGCAGAGTGCTACTCACAGAGGCTGAAGGATAAAGTACCTTCTTTATGTCCTTGTTCTTCTTGACGGTCCACAGGCCGTCGGAGAGTTTATCAAAGTATTTGCGTGCTTTAGGTGCCTGATCCAGCATGTGATTGGGAGGAACACCAAGAACCTCCACAATTTTATTCATCTGATCCACCTAAAAATCAGAACAGAGATAAATGATAGAAATATACACAGGATGCTGCTGCAACAACAGTGTGTGTGTGTGTGTGTGTGTGTGTGTGGTACCTCATTTGAGCCACTGAACAGCGGCTCCCCCGTGTGCATCTCCACCAATATGCAACCAAGACTCCACATGTCGATGGCCAGATCGTACGGCATTCCTAACAACACCTCCGGAGAACGGTAGAACCGGCTCTGTATATACTGATAGATCTGTCTCACACACACACACACACACACACACACACACACACACACACACACACACACAATAAATGTGATCAGTCTTTATTTTTTTAGCTTCATTAAACAAGAATGAAATCACAAAGGAAAAAAATGAAAAAGAGGAAAAAGGAATATTATAAAAAGTTTAAAACAAAAATAAAGGAAAAAAAGAAGAAAAGGGGAAAAAATTAAATTTCAATAGAGAACAGAAAAGACTAATTCTAAGTTTTATATTATTTTTTAAGCTGAGTACTGATTAGTAAAAGTTTATTTCAAGCACCAAATGTGGGAATATTGACATTTCTATTAATTTATTAATCCCAAAGACTCAAAGCCTATAAAATACAATAAATCTGCCCCAGAAATATGCAGTAACACTATTGGTCCATGTGGGGGCAGCACAACCTGAGCTGTGAAGCGGATATCTTGGTCAATAAGACTATGAAGGCAGCAATGAGTCTTCTTCGCCAGCAGGTGGCAGCAGTGAATAAGTGTGTTTTTGTGTGCACGGTGTCTCACCCTCTGGCCGAGCTGACAGGAGCTGCCAAAGTCGACGATTTTGATGGCGCTGCGTTTGGGGTTACACAGCAGGATGTTCTCGGGTTTCAGGTCGCAGTGGATTATGCTGAGCTCGGGCGTGGCCAGGAAGAGCAGCGCTGTGCACAGCTGCTGAGCAAACTTCCGCGTCAGGTTGAGCGACACGCCGCGGAAATTAGTGTTACGTAGCAGATCGTACAGGTTATAGGAGAGCAGCTCAAACACCAGACACAGGTGATTACGGAACATGAAGTGGCGCTTCAGGTGGACTGAAGAGAGAGAGAGACGAAGAGAGATAGAGATTACTTTTGTGTCTGATGTTTCTAATGGTTTTTAATTCTTGTGTGTGTGTGTGTGTGTGTGTGTGTGTGTGTGTGTATACACACCTATATAGTACTTCATCTCAGTGTCGTGTTTGTTCATGAGCTCGAGGAGTCTGAGCTCGATCTGCGCCTGGTTCAGAAAGGCTTTCTTATTCTTGATGATCTTGATGGCCACCCACTCTTGCTCGTGGTGATCGTACGCCTTCACCACCTGTGGGTAAAAGGTCAAATGGTCGAAGGTTATTGGGTCATAAATCATTAACAAGTTAATTTTAATGCTATAGTGTAAGTGTGCCAAACCTGTCTGTCTCTCTCTCTCTCTGTCTGATACTGTCTAACAGTCGAGCCCTTGATCATTAATATTCGCCCCTGGGTCTTAACCCCTCCTTCACCCCCTAAACCTGGTCCTACAATGCACCTGCCGAGTCTCACCTGTCCGAAGGAGCCCTTGCCGATGAGCGAGTCGATTTCGTAGCGGTCGAGCCACTTCTCCCCGTTCTTAACGATGTAGTCGTAGTTGTCGTCGTCGTAGCCGTCGTTGTAAACTTTTCGCTCTTTCTTGGTGCTCGAGTCTTCGGGCGGAACCTGCTGCGCTCGTCGCTTCTTCTTAGTGTAGTACACCTGCAAGGGGCAGGGAAAACACACAGAGGGGGCGGAGTTACAGAAACCATCATTTTGCGAATTTCAGCATCTACACATTTAATGCCAGGGTGAAGAAGCTGTGCACTCAGGCATGTGTGTGTGTGTGTGTGTGTGTGTGTGTGTGTATACATTACCTCATTGATGTGCTTGTAAGTCTTGATGAGATCGACAGAGAGTTTTCGGAGCGGTGCACTGGCGGGGTCTCTGAAACTTGGGGGGATCCTCCTCTGCAGAATGGTCATATCAGACAGCACCTGCACACAACACAGGGGTTAAAGGTCAAGTGGTATTTTACGTTTAGTTTTAATGGATGTTTGCTATAGTAGCTGGCTAGAGTTCTCCCACTGAATTATAAAATTAAATAAATAAAAGGATCTGACTGGCTGGTTAGTATGACATTATTAAATATTAGGTTACAAAATCTGATTGGCTGTCTGTCCACTCAGGAAATACACTTACCTGTATAATAAAGTGTCTTATCACATAATTTGTCTTATCACATCATCACTAAGGAATGTCCGCTATGTACTGTAATCTCCTGCCCTCTCTGTGTTCTGATTGGTTGATTGACTAGACAAAACTGAACTGAACTAAAGCAAGAAAACATTACAGTCATGGTGTGTGTGTGTGTGTGTGTACCTGCTGCTGTTCTGCCATGGACTGGATGTTGCTTAATCCAGGATGCGTGTGCTGGCTCGACATGTTTCGCTCAGCGGGGGAGAAACACAGGGACGAGGAGGGGGGCATACATCCTGAACCTGAGAGCAAGAGAGGGACAGAGAGAGAGACAGACAGAAAGACAGAGGGGACAGAGAGAGAAAGAGAGGGGGGACAGAGAGACAGAAAGAGAAAGAGAGAGGGGGGACAGAGGGACAGAGAGAAAGACAGAGAGACAGGGGACAAAGAGAGAGCAATTAATGATGATTTATTATAATTTGTGGATTTATTAATCTGTTCTTCTGTAACAGGAAGTTAATCATATAATCTCCTCCAGTCTAGTTAAAAAGACAAAGACAGACGGACAGACAGACAGACAGACAGAAGGAAGTGGACTGTCCTTCACTAGGTGTCTGTGTTGGTATTATTTTCTAATGAAATTTTTCTCTTCGTCCTGTTACATATCTGCTTTTACACAGCAACAAACACTGACACATTCTTAAATATCTGTCTTTCATTTTTTTGCTATTGAGCTGTATTACACACACACACACACACACACACACACGTTCTGTCCTAATTTTAGCCAGATATGACGAGCGTGTTAAAAAAATGTCACGCCGGCCCTTTAAAAGCTGAGAACTTCCTGACTGTGACGCCCAACTTGCTGTGCTATGATTGGCCGAGCCGCCCCCTCCCTCTGTATCCTCATTGGCTGCTGGTATCCAAGGGCTGGCCGGCGAGGTCTCTATAAATAAACCTAAGGAGCTTGTGCTGTATCAGCAAGCTTTCCCATAATGCCCCTCTCTTTCCCGGTCTCTCTCTCTCTCCCTCTTATGCTCTCTGTGTGTTACATGAATATTACATACAGCAAATCACACACACAATATATCACAGCTGATCAAATACAGCTGTCAGCTGTCAATCAGGGTGTTGCTATGGCAACAGCTCCTGCCCCACTCCCTGTCTCTAAGCTCCAGAAGAGGATGGGGCAAAATATGTGTGTGTGTGTGTGTGTGTGTGTGTGTGTAACAGCTGTACTGCCCTTCCACCACTCAATTCACATTCCCTGTTAGGGTAACAGAAACTGAGAGCCAAAGTTAGACACAAGGGCTAGGAATGCAGGTACAGTGTGAGAGTGTGTGTGTGTGTGTGTGTGTGTGTGTGTGTGTTGTAAATGTGTTGATGTTGATTTTCTAACAATGTCTTAATTGTTACACACACTGCAGACTTCTTACAACCACGTGACATAAACTACAGAAAACTGTAACAGATCATCTGTCTGTCTCTCTGTCCCACAATTCTGTCTCTCTGTCTGCTGATCAGAAGATCATGGGTTCAATTCCCCCCTGAGCAAAGCCCCTAACTGCTCAGATGGAAAAAAAAGTTGCTCTGGATAAATGTCAGAAATGTAAATGTTTCTCAGAAGAAAAGTGATTGGCTAATCTTGGACCAATCGCACGCTGTGTTGTGTTCCATCAGCGTCCAGATGTGCGATTACTCTGGTCTGATTCTCAACATGTGACATGGCCGCGTTGGTTGATAATGTTAGCAGGTTTATCAGTGTGTGGAGAATGAATTCAGGAGTTGAGGTTCAGAGTCACACACTGTCTCCTCTGTCTGCTAGTGAGGACATGAGAACGGTTCTCTGAGGAACCCGGCTGTATAACCCAAAGGTTCGGAGGGTAACTTTAGCGGCGTGCGTGGCTGACTCAGACTCTCTCTATTATATACAGCGCTCAAACATCACGCCAGGAAAGCGAGACCTTACACACAGCATCAATGTTAAAAATAAAATAAACCCTGTTACCCCGTCTGCACACACACACACACACACACACACACACACACACACACACACACTGTGTAGCTAAGTGATGCTAACCTGAGTGTAAATTCAGTACTCTGTGGTAATGCTAACTGCATTTCATCGGCTCTCTACACGTATCATGCACATTGACAATACAGTTGATTCCAAGCTAATCTAATCTAATCTAATCTAATCTAATCTAATCTAATCTAATTACAACAGTAATAAACCAGTTATAAACACTAAAAAATTTAAACAAAAAAATTTAAGAGAAAATGTAGAAGAAGAGAGAGACAGACAGACAGACAGATAGATAGATCAGAGAGGAGTGTGTGGTCAGAATCTAATAATAATATAATAATAACGGACTTTTATTCTGTACAGATATTTTTCAGTATTTAAAAGGTGTACCTGACCAACATCCTGCAATATCTGAATGTATCCCCCCCACACACACACACACCACACACACACACACACACTCTGTGCAGGCTGTGTTGTAATGAAACTCACTGCAACATGATGCAACAGTCAGAAAAAGAGACCTGCCTGAATTTTTTTATTCAGTGCAGTTTTTAGAAAAAAAAAATCAGCTTTGGGCGTGTCCCAAATCACACACCCTACTCACTATATAGTACACCATCAGTCTGTTGTGGGCGTGTCCCAAATCACACACCCTACTCACTATATAGTACACCATCAGTCTGTTGTGGGCGTGTCCCAAATCACACACCCTACTCACTATATAGTACACCATCAGTCTGTTGTGGGCGTTGTCCCAAAATCACACCACCCTACTCACTATATAGTACACCATCAGTCTGTTGTGGGCGTGTCCCAAATCACACACCCCTACTCACTATATAGTACACCATCAGTCTGTTGTGGGCGTGGGCGGTCCCAAATCACACACCCTGCTCACTATATAGTACACCATCAGTCTGTTGTGGGCGTGTCCCAAATCACACACCCTGCTCACTATATAGTACACCATCAGTCTGTTGTGGGCGTGTCCCAAATCACACACCCTGCTCACTATATAGTACACCATCAGTCTGTTGTCCGTGTCCAAAACCACCATCATTCCATCACCACACCCTAGTCTGTCTTTAGGCCGTGCATCTTCATCTAGTGCATCATGGGTAATCTGTATTATCACTGTACACTAATGCAGTGAAAGTAGATAAATGTTCACTCTGGGTTGGGACACAACCACTACGCTCAGAAAGAATAAATAAAATAAATGAATAAAAATGGATACACTTAACTTAAAGCTTGGTGCACGTGTGTGTGCGTGTGTGTGTTGCTTAGCAGGGTGTTGTCACACAAACAGAAGGAAGTCTGAATCTGACCAATCAGAGTAAAGAATATACGGATGGAGAGATAAACAGAAGGCAAGTGAAAGAGTCTCCTGAATAGTGTCAAAGGTCAAACAGCTGTGATTAAAAAACAGCAGCAGCAGAGTTTACAGTAACCGCTGTGCTGTTAATCAGTTACACACCTTACACTGCAACACACAACTGACACACAACAAACACACAAACAATATAAAACCCATTCACAACCCACACAAAAACAACACACAACAGACAGACAATGAACACATAACCCACATACAAACAACCGACACACAATCGACACAACCTACACACACAGTCGACACACAACCCACACACAGCTAACAACCCACACACAAACAATACAAACCACACACAATCGACACAACCTACACACACAGTCGACACACAACCCACATACAACCCAACACATAGATAACACACAACCCACACGGCCGACACACACAACCCACACACACAGCCAACACACAATCCACACACAACCCAAACAGCAGACGCACAAACAACAACACACAACTAACACAGCAGACACACAAACAACACAACTGACACACAACCCAACACATATAACCCACACACAAATGCACAACCCACACACAACCTACAAACAACCAACACACAGCTGACACACAATCCACACCACCAACACACAACCATTACACAGCTGCCACCCAACTCACACACAGCCGACACACAACCCCAACCACAACCCACACACACAACCCCGCACACAGCCGACACACAACCCGCACACACAGCCCGCATACAGCCGACACACAACCCGCACACAGCCGACACACACAACCCAACCACAACCCACACAGCCGACACACAACCCGCACACAGCCGACGCACAACCCGCACACAGCCGACACACAACCCCCACACAGCCGACGCACAACCCACACACAGCCGACACACAACCCGCACACAGCCCGCATACAGCCGACACACACAAACCCGCACACATACAGCCATACCGACAACACCCACATACCACACACACAACCCGCATACAGCCGACGCACAACCCGCATACAGCCGACGCACAACCCGCATACAGCCGACACACAACCCACATCCACACACAACCCGCACACAGCCGACACACAACCCGCACACAGCCGACACCTAGCGAATGATGAGCTGCCCATAAGGGGAGAACTTTTAATTATTACAATTTATTCACAGAGAGTAAAAGTTATTTTACACACACACACACATACAAAGTCCAAACTCCACCACATATCTCTCCACATCCATTTTTACCCATAGAGCCACATAAAATGAAACAGAGATCAGAGCGTCCCTAACCCTTTCAGATGAAGTGTCTAGGGAAAGTGTGCAAGGGCACAGAGCCATCTTTTTTTCTCAATATCTCAATGCACAGCAGCATCTAAAAAACCCAAATTTAGTAGATAAAAGTGTAACATGAATCCTGGTGAGCTGCAGGGTTCATGTCTATGTTTAAAACTTTTACTCATACACACTCTCTCACACACACACACACACACACACACACACAACACAGGACAGACGAGACGACAGAAATAGACAACAGCAGAGAAGTCGGTTGGATACACAGATATAAATAACTACACAATAAGTGAAGGGGCGATCGGCACTAGAGGAATTGGGATGCCAGGCATTTTAAGAAATCCCCTATTTTATAGAAATCACAGAAACTACATCTAGAAAAAAGTAGCCAAGAAGAAGAAGGGATTCGTATATTTACTACAGAGCTCGAGTTCTAAAAAAATGTCTTTCAGAACCTTTTGTAATAATCGCCTTTATTACAGCGTAACGTGACAAATCAAACTTTATCGGCATGTGTTAAATATAAGAAGGTGAAAAACACTGTTCAGTCAATTCACATGTGTGGAATAAAGAGTACAAATCTGTAGGAATACACTCTGGGTTCTAAGTAAACCGGGAACAGAACCACATAACTAGAGTTACACATAATTCAGTTTATTGACTGGGTTCCACACCATGGCCACCTCTTCCTTTTTCTTATTCTATCACGACTGCAGTGCATTGTGGGATCTGACGGGTCAGCTGGAAAGAGCTTGGAAATCTTCCTCTGATAAACCGGGTTACCACTTCCTGTTTCTTGACCCCTCCACCCTCTACAAGTATTTTAGGCTCCTCCCACAGGTCTTACACAAAACTGTGTCATTGTTACATCATCAACAGCACCTATAGAGTTTGGGAAGAGTTGAGTTCGGTTTTTTTTGATCACTGTCCGGGAAGCTAATAACAGGAAGTAGTAGAGAAATAGCGTTGCCACCTATGGGTGATAAATGGTTGGAAATGGATTGAATACACTAATGCAAAAGTCAGTATTATTAGCGTGATCTGAACTGTGAACATACTTACAAAATGTGATGTATTAAAGCTCTTCAGTAACAAAATACCACAACACAACACGAATGCTCCATGATTTGGGTTCAGACATTTCAAAACAGATCGTCTGCGTTTGCTGCTTGTCCTTCGCTTTTAGTGAGCGTCTGAATGGCCACTCCTATTTTTACTTTCACTTCAGGTTTAGCAGCAATTCGCCAACAGAACAGGAAACCAGACAAACTCACTTATATTAAAGACCAAACTTTTGTTACAACAGATATCAGATATAAGAAATGTAATCTGACTCCTGCTGATCCGTGCCGGGACTGTCGCCTAGCGCGCTGTGTTAAAACGCCGGCTGGGGGCGGTGCTGCAGTGGACAAGTGACATAACCAGTGTTGTTTAACACCTCCAACACTGTCTATCGCAGCAAGCCCACTGGACACCGCTGATCATTTCTACACACACCTCTTTATTTTGTTTTCTAAAGCACTTCAGAGACCGGTGTGAAAGTATATAATGTTACACATAACTTTTCCAGGTAAACTCACGCAAACAAATTTTCCTTCTCATTGAGACTTACGCTGTTATCTCAATCATGCAGTTGAGGGTTGAGGGCCTTGCTTTCGGGCCCAGGGTTGGCAGATTGGTGGTAATTCTTGGAAATAAATTTAAACCTTTCAATCCACACCTTAACCGCTAAAATACTCGTTTTTATCTGCGCTTGCTAACAAAACACAACTTTCACTGACTGATGTCATTAACGACTTCACTGTAAATCAGAAACAAATGAAACACTTTTTGCTTGATGGAGAAATCCTCACAGATCACAGGTTACCCAGAATGCACCGCTACATTACTAACATAACACTGCTCCGGTTGGAACTCTGTGGTGTTTAATCTAAGCGATTGGACTGTACTTCAGAAAGGCGTTGGAGTGTGAAGTGTGAAGCCCTCCTGGCAGCTGCGATGAGAAGCAGACTCGGAATGGTGAGAGCGATATTTCTCTGCTTTTTTCCTCGTTACATTTCGTCTGCGTTTCCGTCTACGAGCGCTCACTCTGCTCTGCTCTAACATTCCCAGCAACAGGATGATCATCGCTGAGCTCACAGCCCAGCGCAGTGCGCATCCAGCCTGCGCAAAACACACACACACACACACACAGATCTCTGTCTGTTTCGCCTGCACCGTGTCAATCTCTCCCATGATTGTTTAAAAGAGTGAAAGTAAAACAATCACAGGAAGGGAAACAGGAGTCTGTGGAGAAGTGTAAAGCCTGTGAAAGCTTTCAAAATGAAAAAAAAAGAATAAAATAAGACAAAACTCTGGAGGAGATTTTCTCTAAACCAGCAGCCGGAAACAAACACACCATTAACTAACCTAGAGTTAATAATCATCATAATAAACTGGGACATAAATTACACAATTTCACTAAAATGTAGATAAACCCATAGTGCCTTCGGCTGTGGAGTGAACCATTCTAGTCTTTCTGGTGTATGATAAAGGTCTCATTCGCTGCCGTTATTATTCTTTTGTGTTATAACGCAGTTATAAATCAAACGAGTGGTAAAACCGAACACTTTGGGGTTTTTCACGTAATCATTACAGCAACTACATGTTTACTACCATCTGCTTTACTAAGCTTACCAGATTTGATCCTGTCTCTGCTCTGATATCTGACCTATCCAGCCAGTTAAGAGTTATCCTAACTAGCTAACTGTAACCACAACCATGATCTACATACTCTCCCAACAGATCCCGGCTTGTAACCAAAACAGCAAAACGGTGGCAATCGTCTGCAGCGTGCATGATACCAACACTGACCAGGCCAAACGCATGAGTGAAACAGAGGGCGTACTAACTTTTCGACGGCTTTCGGAGCAGGTGGGACTGCGGGACGTAGCGACTCTGGTCTGAGCTGCTGACCCAGGAGTCGCTTGACAGATTGGCAACCATTCTGTTAGAAGGCTGCGGCTTCTCCTCCACGGATGAAGTGATCACCATTGGAAAGGCTTTCGTGTGGCGCCGCTTCCAATAATTACATCAATCAATCGTATGTTTTTAATATAAGGAAATAAAACTCGTCGGGATAATACAATCCACGTGTAGGGATGAACCTTCGGCGTAGGTGCTGTATATCCGCGAGGGCTAGATTTGAGTGTGAAGTCCGCGATGACTGAAGTATTCCTTGATCGCTAGCGAATTCCTGAAGTGACGACACAAAAGAACGAAAAAAGGCACCATTGGTTTTCTCGCCAATGTTTCTGTGCTCTGTCCGTGCTTCTCTCGTGCTTTATTAGGCTAATCTAAGGCAATGGAGCTGGGCTTTCAGGCATTAACGCGCATAAAAAATAGAACATACATATTAATATTCAAACTATGACTCTGGAATATATATCTATATCATATATATATATATATATATAAATATATCTATATCATATATATATATATATATATATATACACTCTGTTACATATATAACCTATAAATAACTATCTATCTTTAGAAATGTATTATATATCTAATGTATATTTCTCTGGTGGTAAGGGGATAAAATTATTTGGTTTTTAAAGTTAGCTTTGCTAGCATTGTAGCGAGTTTTATCTTCGTCCTCTGGTACTGAGGAATCCAGTTGAGAAGCAGATTCTCCAGTCTGGATATCAAAGAGTGCTGGTGTGCTCAAGATGGGGGTAAGGGGGTGGGTGCCTTCATTTCCAACGCCAATTACCCCATCACTATCCCTAAAAATAGCCCAGGCTTCTTGATATCGGTGTGTTGCGCCCAACTGAGTTAGTGAGTCCAAAGGGCAGATGAATGGCCTCGTCCCTTGGGGGTTTAACCTTGCAGCTTTAATCCTGATAGGCAGCGAGGCCAGACGAAGCCAGGCAAGGGGCGCTCCTACAGTCCACACAAAGTCCAATGCAAACGCTGTTTAAAAGACGTCCGAAAGCTGTCGTGGCCGTGTGGCTTTCACTGCGTTCTTCTGCATGCATAAATATTAAATATGAAGAAAAATCTAAGCAAAGTGCAAAAGTGCAAGTTCAGTTACAGGCACAAGACTAATATTAAAGTGGAGAAACGCTCTTACTGATCCGTCTCTGTCCATTCCAAGATGATTTAAAAAGTGTTGAATGAAGGAAAACAATTCCAAAAAAAACCTCTGAGAATTTCACTAAACCTCATGTCGGTTAGACACGGCTTCAACTGAGCTTGTGCTTCTTCTTGTGTAGAATGAAAAAAAAACACCACTCTAGAGATCCACGCTCCGGTTCCAGTTCTTCCTCTCTAGCGGATGCCTCCAGTTTCACTCCAGGCTGTGCAGAGTTTCTCCTGATCTCTCCACACTTCCATCCTGAGCGCTGGCTGAGAGCTCCTCGCTTATCTCCAGTTTCTGTGCGCACTTTCAGCTGCTTATTCCACCCCAACTCCACCTTCCCGGATCTCTCGATGATTTAGTCTGATTAAATGATGTGTTTCTTCTCTGTCGAACTTGTTTTTTCCCTCACAGTCGGTTAAAATTGGCGTTATTATTATTCCTTGTTGTCTATAAGCCGCTGTGGCCGCCGCTCAATCCACACCCTGTGTTGATGGACTGTACCATCTGCGTTTTTTAAGCGCGGGGGGAGGTGGGAGATGACACACAGCGCTTACATTCGTTCAGTGTCGTAAGCTTGGGTTTGACGCAGCAACACACACTCTGTCATCATTTACAGAAATCAAGAAACAGTGCGCTTTAAAAGAGAGTAAATCAGATTATAAAACATGTTTTCAGTACATTTTAAAGCCCCTGCTAATATTCAGTAGTTGTTCCAAACGGTTCCATTCCATTTATAGTAACTGCAGATACGGCCAGGATCACACAATCTCATCCACACGACCCGTTAAGCACAAACTCGCGATATATTACAATTCGGGGACAAGATTTATGTCACAATCACTCAAAAATACTTTTTATGTTCAATAAACTTAAATAAGAAGCAAACGTGAACATCACCTCGGTTCAACGAGTAAAAACATTCTAATTTAAACTATTCTCGTTATTATACTATTCTCGGATTTGAATATGTGTATTGACTTTAAGCGTTTTATATATTTTATTTAAATTTTTTGTTTTATTTTGCCCTTTCTAAGAGTTTCGGTGAACTTTTCTGCCCCCTCAGTGTGTGCTAAAGCGCGCGCACGTCACGTTTCTTTCCCTGACTTTTCGCTGACGCGCGTGCATGTCTCACAAGCTCCCCAACCACCCCCCGTCCCGCATTCCCGCCCGCGTGCGCGTTCGAAGGCTCTTGTTGCTAGCCGACGCCACGGCAGTTTGCGTGTGATTGGCCAGACGAGGCCGTTTCGGCTGTTCTGATTAGTCAGAGTGATAAGTGGGCGGAGCGAACGCACAGTTGCAAACCCCACCCCCCCCCCCCCCCCCACCCCCACCCCCGGTCCTTGTCTCCGGAAAACACAGCGCGGAGTCGGAATGGCGCGGAACCGCGGAATGGCCGCCAAAACAACACAAGACTTCAGGTAAACTGAGACCAGTGAAAGATGAAGGAGACAAAAAACACAGCGCTCCGAGTTACACAGGACATCCCGCCATTACGAGCTAAAGAACAAGCACGTAACACTAAACACACAGTATCACATACGATCTAATTGATCTTATGAAGTACATCAGTCCCAGTGTATGAAGTAGAAATAATAATAATAATAATAAGATTATATATATATATATATATATACTTTATATATTTATGCTGGTAAAGTTGTGGTTCAATGTTTGACTTTTTAAATAAACTTTTTAGTAATATTTATTTTTCATTAATCACACCGGAATGAACTTTAAACTACATGAACAAATACATAATATAACATCTGCGTTTAAATCCTTTTAAATTTAATTTATTTTTGCTTTTTTTGGTCCTCCATATTTTTTAGAATGATTTATTCCTGTTTCAGCTGCACACTTTCAATGAAAAGCTCAGATAAACTCCACACATATAGAAGTGAGCATTTCTCACAAGACAACATGTGACTCTGTTCATAAAAATCGCATTTGCAAAGTAGAGAAAGACACCCGAGATTAAAAAAAGAAAGAAAAAGAAAGGACGGAAGGAAGGAAGGGAGGAAGGAGAAAAAAAGCCGAGGCGAAGATTCCGGGACTCACGTGCCTCGCAGCGAAATTCCACCCGGCAACTACACAGTGTGCCATGGCAACAGCCTCGCCATTGGTCCCCGGCGCGGTTTGAAATGACCAATGGGAGTGCCGGAAGCGGGTGATGCGTGTTGCTAGGTAAACATGATGCAGTGGGAAGACACGGTTCTAGCGGAACTTCAACTGAGGAAGAAGAAGCTAAAGGAGCGAATTACAATTACACTGCAGGGAGGTTGTGTTTCAGCTGCACAAGTTTCTCCCCCTCCTCTTTTTTAAAACATCCATTACACACTCAGATCAGTTGGAACTTCACACAGCTTAAAATAATGGAGCAGCCCCACTGCCTGGCTTTTTCAGGCAACACACCATAAAACTTGCGGTGCCTTTTTTTCCGAGCCTCTTATCGACAGGCAGAAGGGACAGATATACAGCACATACTTTCCGCTCTGTCCAACAACACACAGCTTATTTAAGTCACAAGGTGGTGTCTGACCTCGAGCTCCAGGAATAGTTCAAATAGCTGATATTAAATCCAAAGTGCTGCTTATGAGACAAAGTTCGGGTATGAGGTTAACTCCAGAACCCAGCCTGATGCCTTCATATTTCAACTCTATGAAATAAAGCAACTCCCACACCACAGCGACTACTGCTTCGACATTATAAATAACTGTTAGTCATGATTTTAAAGCATGTATTAGCGCTGTGTAAAAAGATCAATACAGCTAAATATTCTATCCTTTAGTATCAATGCATATTTTTAAACTGATTAACATTTATGTTATTATTTTATTTAATTTAGTGTGTCAAGCAACTTCCTCCGCTCCTGTAGTTGGCGCTGACACATACAGCCACTGTCTCAGAAGCCAGCATGGCGGAAAATATAAAGGCACCTCCGGGTTTTATTTGTTGTATTTTTAGATATCCGTTTTACATTGTTTGTTTTTGTAAAGCATTACAGTATTTGGTGAGATATGGTTTCGTGACCCATGTATCGGGATCTGTATCGTATCGGAAGGCCCTTGCCAGTATACAGCCCTACCATTTACAGGAACATCTAATGTCATCCAATAGAGCTTCATCTATTCCATGTGGGGTTTTCGCCTCGTTTTAAAAAGTTATGTAAACTCGTAGTCGTCTCCTGTATGTGTGTGTACATCACACTGAAATCGATGTAGTACACATACCAGACCAGTATGGGGTTTTCTGTAATTCTGCCACAAAAATACACAAAAATGGAGTAGAAGACTTAGAGCAGGCACATAAACCCTGCACACTGTATACACCATAATCATATGAGTCATTTCTGCTGTTATGGAATCTCAGTCAGCACCTGGTGACCAATCCGAATCCAGAACCGAACGGATATGAACCTCGAAATGATCGAAACTACTGCTGAATCAGAAAGTGCTGATAAGACATTTTATATCACTAATTTATTTCCTACTGGTGACCATTAGAGTGAGATCATTTACCTGATTTCTGGCTCCAGTGGATCTTTAGGTTAGTGTTTAAATAAATAAGTGAGAAAAGTGTAAATCGTTACTTCCTTTCAGGAAATTAATAATCATCTATTTCTAAAGGATTTTAATGTAAATAAAATGCTAATTCATTGGTGTAATTCAGATGAAGTTTACTTCTGCTAACTTGTGAATGGTTTTGTGTTTGTACTATTGAAATATCACACACATCACACACCCAACTCCAAACTCAAAATTACATCACTGCTAAATCTGCTGAAACTTAAAACTTCCTAATCCGGAGAACCTCCTCACACAGAGGGAGAAACACTGCAGAGAGTCGGACGTTTACGTCATTAATAATCGAATGACTCCATCAGCGAGCCGATGTCTACACACAGATAATAGGTCAAAGGTCAAGAAATGAGTGCTAAAACGCAGTATACCTGCTTAAACACACACACACACACACACACCCCTCATGCAGCGTTTCAATGCTGTGAATAAAGGAAAGTCGATTTTGGTGTGTGTGTGTGTGTGTGTGTGTGTGTGCTGCCTCAAGTGGCCAAACACGCTCTTTACACACACACACACACACAGTATATTTCTAATATATGTATATATTCCTGTTCTCTAAATAAAGCTGAACTTTAGATTTAGTAGATGTGTCAATTACTAAATTTAATCATAAAGACTTTATAAAAATAAGATGTTTATTTGTACAGTTTAAGGAGTTTGTGTCCAGTTAGTGTGCCGGTGCGTTTGTGTGTCCCAGCACCAGCATGAACACTGATTTCAGATTTTTATAAATAAAATAAAAGAATTGACACATAAACTGAGTTTGAAAATGGAACAATGTGCTGTTATAAGTTAAAGCCCCGTTCAGTAAGTGGGACAGAGCGATGGGACAGAGCGATGGGACTGATTCAGGATCAGTGCACGCGGAACACCATGATACTGAGATTTGCTTACAATCTTAACAGTTTATTATTTATTTATTCACATTGCTGACATTTGGCAGAAAACCTTTACCGTCACTTACATTTATCCAACTTAGCAGCCAGGGGTTAAGGGCCAAGGGGCTTGCACAGGGGCCCAGCATGGCAGCTCGAACTTGGGTGGTCCTTGGACTTCAACCCACAACCTTCTGATCAACTTAACCACTAAGCTACAATCCCCCCCTCACCACCACCACCACCACAAGAAACAATAATAATAAGCAAATAATTTAACCATCTTTTAACCGTCGTTAGTTTGTACTTTATTAACAATTAATTATTATCAACAAATTAATTAAATGCATTAAAAACCTCATATCACTCAACACTAGTGTTGTCTACATTACTGGGGTCTCTCACAACCCATTATCAACACACACACACGAACAGTGTGTTCTAACCAACTGGTTTCTTGGAGATGATACCTGCTAAGTGAGTGAAACTAGTTCCTCCTGCTCTCCTACCCTATTAGTAACAGTAGACTATAAATCCCATGCACTCTTTAGGGGCACTTTTCAGGGTAGTTTGGGAGGTGGCCAGAGGTGGAGCTCAGCTTCACCTGAAAGACTCGCTACCTGAAACACTTCAGAAAGAGTTTAAACTGTATGATGATGATGATGATTTGTGCTATGTTTATACAATCACACACACACACACACATGCAGAAACACACTGACAAGAACACTGATACTAAACATTGACTTCTGTGTGTGTGTGTGTGTGTGTGTGTGTGTGTGTGTTCTATACGGTTAGTGTTGGCATGGTGCATTGTGGGTAACGTTGGAGCTCTCAGGGAAAGAAAAATGGGTCAGGATTGAGAGACAGTCAAGCGACTAAGTGAAAGATGAGTAACAGAGAGACAAGACAGAGAGAGACAAGTGACAGAGAGGAACGGGTGACTAGGAGAGAGACAAGTGAATGAGAGAAAAATGAGTGACTAAGAGAAAGACGAGTGACAGAGACGAGTGACTACAAGAGAGACAGGTGACTAACAGACAAGTGACAAAAAAAAAAGAATTGACAGAAAGAGACGGGTGACAGAGAGAGAGAGAGAGACAAGTGACTGAGAGAGGGACAAGTGACTGAGTGTGAGACAAGTGACTGAGAGAGAAAAAAGAGTAACAGAGGGATAGACAAGTGATCGAAAGAAGACAAGTGCCTGAGACAGAGACAAGTAACAGAGAGAGACAGGAGAAAGAAAAAGACAGGTGACAGAGAAGGATGGGTGACAGAAAGACAGGCCACAGAGAAAAACGGGTGACTGAGATAAAGATGAGTGACTGAGAGAGGGACAAGTGACTGGGAGAAAAAGACAAGTACCAGAGTGAGAGGAGGGTGACTGACAAAAAGACAAGTGACTTAGAGAAAGACTGGCCACTGAAAGAGAGATAGGGGGCTAAGAGAAAGACAGAAGATTGAGACTAAGATGGATGACTAAAAGAAAGACAGAAGACTAAGATGGGTAACTGAGACAGAAAGACAGAGAGAGAGAGAGAGAGAGAGAGAGAGAGAGAGAGAGAGAGGTGAGGCCCTATAAGAAAGAGCTGACTGAGAGAGGGCTGACTGAGAGAAAGACAGGAGACGGAGAGATGGATGACTGAGGGAGAGGCAGTTGACTATAAGAGACAGGTGACTAAGAGACAAATGAATGAGAGACAGGCAAGTGTGACTGTGACACGGGTGACAGAGAGAGGTGAGTGACTGAGAGACAGACGAGTAAATAAAAAAAGGCGAAAAGAGAAGGTTTAACTAGGAGATAAACGACTGACTGAGATAAAGACGAGTGACTGAGAGAGAGACAGGTGACAGAGAGAGAGATAAGTGACAGAAAGAGAGACAAGTGACAGAAAGAGAGACAAGTGACAGAGAGAGAGAGAAAGACGAGTAACTGAAAGAGAGAGACTGGTGACTAAGAAAAAGACAGGTGATTGAAAAAAAGTGACTGAGATGAGTCACTGAGATACAGACGAGTGGCTTAGAAAGAGACAGGTAACTGAGAGCGAGACAAACAGACAGAGAGATGTAACTGAGAAAGAGAGACGAGTGGCTGAGAGAGACGAGTGACTGAAAGAGCGGGACAGGTGACTGAGAGAGAGAGACATATGACTATTAGTTTCAACTTCAGTGAGCTTATATCCTCTCATCCTCTCTTGTCCATCCTCAGGTTTCTTGGTGAACATCTGACATGGATGAACCTCATCACCTGGAGCTGTATGAGCTCCTCTTTGGACACACACCTGTCCCCTGTCCTCACATTATGTGACCGGATCATGCAAGCTCTCGATTACATCATCAGAAGAATCTGGACCTTTTTCTCTACTCAGGTGCTCGACCCGTCATCTGGAGAAGAGACACATCACCTGCAGTAAAGAACCTCTTCATCCCGTCCTGGATGCAGCTGATAAACCACAGCTCATTCGCTTAGATCCTCCACACCACCTCCTGCTACACTTCCTCCACTCACTTCCTGTACAGCTCCTGCTCAAAAGTGTGTACTTCAGAGTGTGTGGTTGTCTCACTCTCACAGACTGTCTCACTGCTTCTGACTAACCAAATTAACCACTATTCCCCACCAGTTTTTACTCCTCCACCTACAGCCTAGAAAGTCCTGTCTGTCTCCCTTTCTGCACTTTCTTTCCTTCTGTTTGTCTCTCTGTGAAGCAGGTCAGTATGAACTAGCACCAAGGAGAGCAGCCACAGACACACACACACCCCCACACACACCCACACACACATGCACACACACCCACACACACACACAGCAAGTTAAAAAGGGAAAAGTGAAAGTGTGAAAAACAGAGAGAATCAAGGAAGTTTGACACAGACACAGTGATAAAGACAGACAGATAGGCAGACAGACACATTCCTGATTGTTTTATGAGTGTATTTGTTGGTCTGGCGCTGTTTGATGATGTCATTAAAAAGACCAGCAGCGGATGATTACAGCCTGTTTCTGCTACTTATTTACGCGCTACATTTTTATACCGTAACCTGAGCTATGATAACAGAGAAGTTACCCTTTAGCATTCAGTTTTAGCACCCAATGCTAACCGCCTGTCAAAAGTAATTGTCATAAATGAGACACACACACACACACACACACACAGACATACACTTATAAGACAAATAAAGTTAATTTGCAACAACAATAATTATAATTGAGTTGAATTGAATTGTCATTTATTTGCTGAAAGTTGTTGCGCTAATGCTGCGTCTCTACATTGCCTATACAAATTAATGGATAGAAGTAAATAAATAAATAAAAGTAACATCTGCATTTTTGTAGGAAGTTGCTGTTGCTGAATGTCCCTCTCTCAGAATACGTCCAGCTGATCTGATCCTTTTGCTCGTCTAATTACTGATCAGGTCATTAGTTTCTGCTGGGTGATTTATTAATTAAGGTCTTGTTTTGACTTTAGTTGTTTGAGTCTTTAGCTCTGCCTTTTAGTGAACTCGAGTAAGTGAGTTTAACGATTTGAATGAGAGTCGAGTCGGCTTGAATGGGTGAAGTGAATCGGTGTTAAATCTGCAGCGTTTCAGTTGAAGGTGATGTGTTCTGAAGATGCTGAGTGTTGAGATTAGCTATTGCTTTGGTAAACCTCTCAACTCACACTTGGAGAAGGTTAGCAGGGCTTGCAAAATCGCTAACCCGACTTCCCTGGTCTGTATTCCATGAGGGCTACCAGAATGTGTCCCTGCCCTGTCTGTCAGCCTATTCCATAGTATTAAAGCTATATTTCAATGCTTTTGCATTCTCTTATAAATATTGTTGGGTAATTATGTTGATTGTCATTTTCCGCCATCGGGGAGTAACTATTAATATGCAGAGTATTAAAATATTGTTAAATGCACACTCGCTTTTCACTTTCACTTACCGTGTATCGGAAGCAGCGGTACTGATTTTACAAGGTAATTTGTCAGTGACTCTCCGGATCTGTTAAACACCAATTCCTCCTCCATCGTCCTGTCAGTCATTACTGTCCTCACATGACCAGTGGACTCTGGAGTTACAGATACACTCATGCGCAGTGGAGGACATTTACAAAATCATTTGGAACAGGATGTTCATTTGTTCTGTATTGTTGACTGTAAGACTGTCACAAGTATTAAATAATCGTATGATCGCAATTATTTGACCTCAGCCACAAGGGGGAGCTGTAGTACCTGCAGCACCCTGCTTTCTACCAGAGTAATTGTGTTGGGATTTTCTGATGCACGCTTCAATAACGCTCCATGTTATATATCTATAATCATATATTTAGTGTCGAGCGTTAACAAGGCACAAATTGGAGCAGTTATAATTAACACTTAATTGTTTTTCACAAACATTTAATTGTCAAAACCTTAAAACAAACAATTAATGCTAAAACCCCCAAAACAGGACAATAAGTCATCATAATCGCATAATTCTTTTGGGCAATTAATCGTCACCCAAAATGTGATAATTATCGCAGCCCTAGTTTATTTAAATTAGATTATTTTATATGGTTGTTATTTGTGTTTTAAAAACGTTCTACGTTTTTGTTGATTGTTTTGTCTCCTTTACAATTTTGTACATTAAAAATAATATATTTTTAATTCTGGCTACTGAAATTCATTTTGGGCTAACAAAAACTGAAGAGTGACGACCCAAAGGCCACCATGGAAATGGAAACATTTTGCGAGTCCCGGTTGGGTTTTTTAATTTTTTGTATTCTTTTTTGTTGCCGAGTTTTTACCTCAACCCGCTTTTTTTTTTAACACCAAAACTACGCACGCGGGAAAAAAAACGGATTGATTTTGCTCGGACTCTTTGGAAGTGAAAGAGTTTAAAAGCGTTCTCCTCCGCACCAGACTTTCAACCAACCACTTACAACTGAATAAAACACCTCCTCAACGTCTACTATCCATCCGCAGAGCATGGGGACGTCCTCTTCAGTCCAGACTTTACTGTGTGAGCTGTAGATTAATCAATCATACAGGAGACACGGGTTCAACCTGTGACGTTAACCAGAACATCAGACTGGGAATGTTATCACCAGCGTTAATGTGGTTCCTCACTGCTGGTTCTCGCGCTCCTTAGGATGACACAAAGCAAAAAGAAGACACACCTTCATGGAGGTCTACCGTTTTCCCTTTCACACTTTTTAGAACTCCAACTTTAAACTGATGTTAATATGACTTTGTGTTTTTGAGTTAAACTGAAGGCAGTTTTATTTCAGACGTCTCCAAATCAGATCAAGACAAAAGTGTTAGTAACGCCGCTGTAACCCGTCAGAAGTATCAACTAATTAAATTATGTACAATTAAACAGTATCATTTAGGCCACTCCCATTTTACCAAGCCACGCCCACAAGCAGCACACTGTGTGACATCAGTGTTACTGGCACGTAGCAAAGATTTTAATCTTAACTCGTATCCTATCAGATTATCATTAGCACATCGCTAACCTAACAGCCCGCTAGCTGGCCTGCTAATTAGTAAGCGCACCCTAAAACTCGAACCATTCAGAGGACGTGGGACACAGAACAAGTCTGACCTCCGGCTTCGTCTTCCTTATAGACACGTCATTTATACCTGCTTGTGACACACGGTGCATTATGGGTAACACAGAGAATCCTGCCGTATGAACGTAAGGACGTTAGACTCCTGTGCATCCTGGCCGTTCTAGCATTTGGGACGGAGCCTTAAAATGGCCGGTGTTTCATTAGGGACTCTAACTAGGGACACAGTGCAGTGTTTGGTACAAAAGCGACCGACCAGTCTACCCTATCTAGTGTACTTCAACAAAGTCTGAATCCATTTTGAACCGGCGTTGTAGTTGAGCAGAGCCTTGCAGTGGGGTGTAGGCACATCACACACACACACACATACATACACACACATACGGTACAACAAATTACACTCTTATTACCATTTAATAAGGCGTACCAGGCGTTTTCCCTCACATGTGCAGGTATGAGTGTTATTAAGTGCAGATTAAATAATATTAAGAATTGAATTACTAAAAAAAAAAATGCAACAAGCCGATGCAATGTGGCGGATGACATGCAACACTGCAGCCCTGCATGAGCGTGTGTGTGTGTGTGTGTGTGTGTTTAGAGAAGGGGTTTAAACCCTTATAAAATAACAGATAGAATAGGGACGAGTCGTGAATGTTAATAATAAAATGTTAATAGATTGATGATGATGATGAAGGTTTGCGAAAGCAGTCTGCTCACTGTTCAGTTTCTCTCTCTCACACACACACACACACACACACACACACATTACTGTGACAGATTTTCAATAATATAACCACAGATAGATGTTAGACGTGATGCACATCCCGTCAGAGACCCGCTGCCCTCATGGTGCTGGTGCCCAGATGTACCTGGGATTCATGTGCTGCTGCATTTCAGCTGCATTCTGACCCAAATCTCAGCACCGCCACCGACATCGCCATGCACAATGATGCAGGATTTCAGTGCATTCGTGTTTGCTGTATATTTAAAGGAAAGCAGCTGCTCGCTGACCGGCCTGTACATCACTATCATCATCCTCATCATCATCATCCTCATCCTGATCATCATCACATGCATGGAGACGGACAGCGGTGCTGGTGCTGCAGTGCACATTTAGGCTGTAAAATGGGTGTGTTAGAGGAGCAAGCACACTGAGATGAGGGGTGTAAATGAGCAGGGTGGGAAACACGGGGGTGAAGCGGGGAAACCTGAATACAACACACACATTTCACCAGCAGACGAAAAGACAACGCTGCAGATATGAATATGAACAAATATGTGTGTGTGTGTGTGTGTGTGTGTGTTGAGATCATACCTCAGGCGGCGGCGGTTTGATCCCAGGTTCCCGAGGCGGCGGCGGCAGCAGAAGCCATTAGCAGCGGCGTTCGATCTGCTCGACTCCGTCCTAAAGCTCCACAGAAACCCCGCGGAAACCGGCTGAAAAATCGGGACCCCCCTCCCCCCGACACCCCTCTCACGGGTGCGACCGGTTATCAGTTTTCCTGCTCTAAAAATAAAATAATACCTCACAAAAAGCAAGCCGGAATAATGTGTTCTGTATCCGCGGTTCAGATCCTCGGCTCAGGCGCGTCCCGGCTGCATTCACTGAGGTAAAAAAAAGTCTGAAATAGTCCGCGGGTTTCTTTGCTAGCGGCTGCTTTTATTCTTTTATCAACCGAAAAAATAGATAAATGTAAAATCACAGGGAATCTTGTCTTCTGTCAGGGTTTTTTTTTATTTCGGCGGCGGCGGTGGTCTTCAGTTCTCCTCCAGACACCAATCTCCTGGCTCTCCCTCCGCTGGTTAGCTTTCTTCGGCTAGGCTAGTTTGCATTGGCTGCCATCGGTTTGCCATTGGTCTGATTGTTGCCTGTTGTGGTGCAGCCTGAGGGGGTAGAGAAGGGGGGGCGCGGGGTAACCAGTGAAAAAGATTTCAATTCAGAGAACAAAATAAAAATAATAATAATAAAAACTTAAAATCCGGGATTATTTCCGTGTCGCAGCGCTTAGCTACAATTAGCGATGTGCGTTCGCTGTAAGGGTGAAGCCCCCCCTCACCACTGCCCGTTAATCTCGATCACTCCGCGACTGCTTCTCCGCGCCACCGACACCTCGAGCGCGCACCCCGGCTCTCAAGCGCGTGCACGCGTCCATCCAGGCTCGTTCACGACAACCGCACACTTCGGCTTGACTCTCCACACAAAATGGCGCCCGAACCGACCTGAGAGGCGCGTGCTAGTGCACCGCAGAGGAGAGAAACTACTTCAGTAAAACAGCAAGTTTTATTCAGATTTAATGACTTTAGTGGATCAACAAACGTTTAAAAATGAATTAAATGTCATTCAACTTCATATGCGTCATAATGAGACCGTTTAATTACATTTATTTGTACAGGAAGTATCAAATAAAAAACATTTAACAACGTTTTTTTAGTATTAATTGTAATGATGTTTATTATACAATAGAAATACAGGTTTTGGGGTGGTTTTGGCTTTTTTTATGTTTTCAATATGAACAGGCTTTTGAAAAGGAATACTTTTATTATAGATGTTTAGAATGTGTGTTTAACTGCAGTGAATTTTCCTGCATCAGTCTGTAAATCTCAAATCACAAAATCTGAACAATAAATAAGCAACACAATTTCACTCACCTTATTCTGTTTACTATTTGTTAGTGATCCTGTTTTTATGTTTAATTTATTAGGGTTTTTTCTAATAAATTACAATAATAAACAGTTGATTATTGGATAATAAATGTCTGTATCTAACATCGGTTTAGATTTTGGGTGTTTTTATTAGTCACATTTGTTTCAATTTTATTTTTTAACAACCAAATCAATAATTAAAACCAACACTAATTTTTACATGTAAAAATTTACGCACTAAGGTTTAGGCTCAAAAACGGATATCATTTCCCGCCATTCTTGGCGGAAGTGCGTCACAGCGACTCAAAATGGCGGCGCGCTGAAAATTGAGGCGAAAACTGATTTATTAAAGCTATAAGTAAATCTATAAATACCTGATTACCGCATGTGCTGAATTTATTCATTAAATTATTTTCTTAATAGTTGTACAGAAAGTAAAAAAGAACGAAAAAGATAACAATGATAACATGGTAGATTTTTCCTGTAATTACAGCCCACGTTTAAAAAGTAAAAAAAAAACAACTTACTGTCAGTCAATACTTTTTTTAATCTAATAATGATAAAACTGTTTTTGGTTTTTTTTTGCTAAACAGCGACACTCAGCGGCCGCATTGGGAAACAGCAACATAGTTTCTATCAATACACAACCGGTCTAAGCTGAAATCAAAAAAATAAACAAATAATAATATATAATTTTTTTTATTTATTCTTCTGTTATTTCTGTATTAAGTTATATTTTTAATATCCTTTATTAAATACGTTTTATCAAAATGCCTAAAATCACTAAAGTTTTCACTCTTTAATTGAGTAGGAAATGTTTAAGTATTAAACCGGAACTCAAAGCCTTGTAAAGAAATGATTAACACTCGATTGGTTTTCGAGAGTCGGTATGTTTTTATCTCTGGTTTATAATTTTTTTAAAAGTAAATGTAGCAGAATGATGAGCCTAATAATTAGTTTTATTTTTATACAATTTTATTTCAAACCATACAGCAGTAAACATACAATGCTTCATTTAAAACAATAAAGATTCAGCCTGACACGTGTGTGTGTGTGTTTATATGATCACAGAGTGCTGTGGATTAGCATGGCGTTGTTAGGAGCCGTTACGGTTGGTGTGTTTTCTGCAGGATGACGCACCAGTTGCCCTGATCGTAGTAGCTCTGCTGCACCTTCACACCGCTGACGGCCTCACACAGACTCTCCAACTCTCCACGCTGGAACACGTGATAAAATCGGTGGAACACGGAACCGGGACTAGACCTGGCTTCGCTTTTTAGATGCCACGGGACGAGAAGATCCTGAGACACGAACGTTGTGCGATTAGTGTGAACACTCAGTCTGGGCGCCGTCTCCTTCCCACAATCCTCCACAGCGTCAGCAGGGTTTGAGCTCACTTTCCCAGCATGCACCTGTCTCACACTCGACTCACTTTTGGTTTCATTCAGGTCAATGCTGCATTCCGGCACCTTTTCCAATACTTTTGGTTCCATGTTCTGCTCATCCTCCACATTTTCCTGGTTCTCCACGTTCTCCTGGTTCTTGTTAGTTTTAAGATATTTGGATTTTTGGTTTTTGTACTCCTGCTCCATTGCCCACACGTAAATCAGGGCACGACCTCCAACCTTCAGCAAACGCACTAGTTCAGTAATGGCCGCTACTCTCCTTTCCTACACACACACACACACACACACACACACTCTTCAATTAGGAACAATAAAATACTAAATCACTAAATTACCTAAACTTAATTACTGTAAATTACTGTTGGATCAGTGAATCAATTTGACACTCGGATGTTGAATCAGTTTGACACTCGGATGTTGAATCAGTGAATCAGTTTGACACTCGGATGTTGAATCAGTGAATCAGTTTGACACTCGGATGTTGAATCAGTGAATCAGTTTGACACTCGGCTGTTGGATCAGTGAATCAGTTTGACACTCGGCTGTTGGATCAGTGAATCAGTTTTGGACACTCGGCTGTTTGATCAGTGAATCAGTTTTGACACTCGGCTGTTGGATCAGTGAATCAGTTTTTTGACACTCGGCTGTTCAGGTGAATCAGTGGATCGGCTGTGATCAGGATCAGTGAATCAGTTTGACACTCGGATGTTGAATCAGTGAATCAGTTTGACACTCGGCTGTTGGATCAGTGAATCAGTTTGACACTCGGATGTTGAATCAGTGAATCAGTTTGACACTCGGATGTTGGATCAGTGAATCAGTTTGACACTCGGATGTTGATCAAATCAGTTTGGACACTCGGATGTTGGATCAGTTTGACACTCGGTTGGATCATCGTGACTCTGTTGATCGGATGTTGAATCAGTTTGACACTCGGATGTTGAATCAGTTTGACACTCGGCTGTTGGATCAGTGAATCAGTTGACACTCGGATGTTGAATCAGTTTGACACTCGGCTGTTGGATCAGTGAATCAGTTTGTGTCTGTGGTGATGTAAGCAGTGCAGCAGGTGAGGTGGTGTTTTTCTTAGGGTTATTATGGGATGTCACTGCCTGTTGTGTCACTGACCTTTGTGGAGAAATGATGGATGACGGCAATGGAGAGGACGGCATCGAAGGCGGAGCTGCGCAGGGGGACAGAGAGAGCGTCACACACCACAGAGTGAAAACCTCGTTCAGCGCAAATAGACACCAAGTTCACACTGCGGTCGCAACCCAGCTAAACACCACAAACAACAACCAACTCAGATTACTCATAAAATAGGGAATGTATGTATATATATATATATATATTAGTGTGTGTGTGTGTTTTAGTACCGAGAACACCTGAGGGTTGATTCCCAGGTATTTGCCGTTGCCACAGCCGACGTCGGCCATGACAGCATGGTTCGGTAAAGTGTTCAGGAAGTGGCGGACTCGTGGCCAGGGGGCGTGACGGGTGCTGCTGAAGTGAGTGGAGATTTCCTCATACACACGGTGAACGTACTGCTCCTCCAATCGGCACGCGGCGCTACCAACAATTGGAAGACGAGGGGGGGAGGGGGGTTTCCGACTGTCACACACTGACGGATACGCTGTAACACACACACAATAACAAAGAGACAAAGTCTTTAATGTGTAACATCTTACACAGTGTCAGTCTGTGTGTGTGTGTGTGTGTGTGTGTGTGTCTCACCACAGTCACAGGGTGTGTGTCGAATTTTCCGGAAGGTGAACGAAGTCCGGGTGCCGCGCTGGGTTAAAGTCAGATCACTGGGGTCAAAGTTCACGACCCCAGACCTCTCAGCTGTTGATGCAGAGACCACATCAAATTTCCTGGGTGTTATACTGACACACACACACACACACACACACACACACACACACACTATTATATATTTATTCTTCTAAAGCAATTTTCAACAAAAACCTGTCATTTTTTTCTATAAACGTCGACTGTTTCTACATTTTATTTTAACTTCTTATGTAAATTATTGATTATTATTATTGATTATGATTATTTAGTGTATTAGCATTTATTGATGTGTGTGTTTATTATCTTTACCCGTGAGTCCACAGGTAACGACTCTCTCCCTTCATCACTAACAGACTCCTCACAGGTAAAACCACGGCAACAGAACGACTGTCAGGGTGACGGAATTCCATCACAGTCTACAGAGAAAGAGAGGGAGAGAGACAGAGACATAAGACAGAGAAAGAGAGGGAGAGAGAGAGAGAGACATAAGACAGAGAAAGAGAGGGAGAGAGAGACATAAGACAGAGAAAGAGAGGGGGAGAGAGAGAGACAGAGACATAAGACAGAGAAAGAGAGGGAGAGAGAGACAGAGACATAAAGAGAGGGAGAGACAGAGACAGAGACATAAGACAGAGAAAGAGAGGGAGAGAGAGAGAGAGACATAAGACAGAGAAAGAGAGAGAGAGAGACAGAGACATAAGACAGAGAAAGAGAGGGAGAGAGAGAGACATAAGACAGAGAAAGAGAGAGCGAGACAGAGACATAAGACAGAGAAAGAGAGGGAGAGAGTGATTGACAGGTGAGTGAATAGAAGCCCCCCCACAGACACCCCCCCCCCCACCCCCCCCCCCCCCCCCGTGAGTTGTTATAAGTTGTTTGTTATTATGGGATGTAACAGTGACCCTTTACTGACCTGCGCTCCCAAACTCACAGACAGGATAGTGTCCTCAAAGGCAGAGTGTGTGTCCACATGTGGGGGGATACCTACAACACACACACCTCCATCAAAAAAACTGACTGTGTAAATGTGTGTGTGTATGCATGCGTGTGTGTGTGTGTGTGTGTACTCATCACCTTGTCCACTGCTGTATTGGTTTACTGTGAGCTGATCAGGAAGGATGCTGATGTGGCCATCACACACACACCTCTGTAGCACAGCGTCACACACTGGTGGCAATCCTGAACACACACACAGAGGTGTCACCAAGCAGACAGTAACACACTGGTTGCGGTTGTGTGTGTTGTTTCACTCTGACCTTCAGGCAGCGGTTTGTTTTTGTCCACGTTGTTGTTGTGGTAGTGAAATTCGTACCCATAATGCTTCACTCTGCGGTGCTTCAGTTCTCGCTGCACTGAAATAAACACAACCGTCAGAACAGGAAGTCACACAGGGACTCCTCCAATCACTGCTCACCTGTGACATCATCATCCTGCGACCTCCAATCCACCGCCTGCAGCAACTGAGACTCTTCCTCTGGAGACACAAAGTCCTCCACCAGACAGAGACCAGGAGGGAGAGACACACACACACCTCCACCAGTCACTCCTCCGTCCACTGTCAGAGAGACAGACAGGGAAAGACAGAGAGAGTTAGAGAGACATGGAAAAAGAGGGTAAGAAATAGAGACAGACAGACACACAGAAAGAGAGAGAGACCGTGAGAGAGACAGGACATTTATGCAAAAAGAAGAAGAGAGAATGTTGTGTGTGTGTGTGACCTGGCAGGACATAGCTGCAGTACAGTGTGACGTGGTGTCCGTTACACACCAGCGCGCGGCCGTTACACAGTGTGTGTGCTCTCTGACTGTCCTGTACAGAAGTGAAGGTGGCGAAACTGTAGGGTTTATTCGGGGGCATGAGGAGAGACTCCACAGCGCCACCTTCAGTCAACACATCCAACAGCAGCTCCCTGCTTACACCGTTCCCTAGACCTCCATTACACACCACCACACACTAAACACACACACACACGTGTCAGATACATTGCAGTAGCATCAGGGGGGGGAAATCCAAGATTGTTCGCATAATTACACTCGTGTTATTTTATTTTCTTACAGTTTTAAACCAACTTTTGCAGAACTACAGAAACTCACATTAACGAATACCGACAAAATGTATATTAAATAAATATTCGTGTTTTTCTCTCAGATTCGACGCTAAGCATCGCAGCTGAACCGCCCAATCAGAACTCGACCGGAAGTGACTACAGGTGTACCGTAGTACAGAATACAGCGTCACACCGAGGCGTTATGTTGCTGTTTGTGTACCTGAGTGGGCCGAGACGCCGTGGTGATGCCTTCATGCTTCAGCAGTGTGTGAGAAGCTTTTATCTGCCTCTTCAGAAGTTTTTTATCCTCTTTGGACCTCCTGATACTTTTCACGCTGTGTACAGGAACCTCCATTGAGTGCGTCTGTGAACTGAGTCCGGGCAGCAACGGAAGTTGCATTAGTACTTCCTGTGTTACGTCTTTCGAATTTTATACGTAGAATGTGTTCATGTGCAAGTAAGGAATTATTATTTTGGGCTAAATTAACTAAACTTCTACAGTGAGTTTGTACATAAAGCCTTTCAGACGAGAGAAACCTGATTATAATCATAAAAGGGAAATAAATCTAAAATGAGACCTTTCACTGGCACGAGTGCACAAACAGACATTTAACGTGTTAAAATTAAATGCTATAACCTCACCTTTCTACCAGAATGCCTATAATTTATTATACACCAATAAATTCCTCAATTTCTGCTAATGATTACTTTGGTTCGTATTTATGTTTGAGAGGTTTGCAATACTTTATACCGTTCCCTTCAGCTGTTCTGTAACAAACCCAAACATTTGTACACAACCAGTTTTATTAATTTGCCAGACTTTGACTATTGTAGAATCACTGCATAATTTATTGATGATTAAACATTAACTGTTGATCACACACACACACACACAGCAGAAAAGGTGTTTAAGATTATTTAATAAAAAAAGTCTGTACAGTCACATGACCAACAGCAATCTACAGTTTTCTTTTTCACGCCAAACAATTTTCAAAAGCAGAAAAATTCTGAAAAGCAAAACATTCACAAAGTAAAAGAATTTGCATGGTTTAATATACTATAATACACAGGAACTTCCTGATGTGGTCACACCGCCAATTAGCGTGAACAGCTGAGAGACTGTAACATCACAGGATCGTCAACACTGATGAGTAGAAGTTGTTTTTCCCCTCCAGTAATTACTGACACACACAGAGCTTAAAGACAGTCAGCTGGAGGAGCAGCGGGATCAGAAATCAAATGTAATTGAACAAAGCTTCATGTTCATTTCTTCTGTTTAGGAGGCGGCCTACAAAAGAGAAAACACACTGGTTAAGAGACGATACAGAGGATAAACTATAATAGTTTACATATATATAACTTTATATAGGCAATGTTTTTTTCGGGACAGTACAGACAGTTCAGTCTCAGAGAGGGAGAAAAAGGGGAAGCAGAGAAAAATAAAGGAGGGGATTCTGCGCTGCCGCCTTTAAAATAAACCGAAGCGAATGACTGCACTTATTAACAGAACAGGCCGTCTATCAGAATAAGTCAACCACTCATAACACATGGATATGAACATTCCGAAAATGAGCGCACACATTCATAATCTTTAAAACCACAGCTGTGAACCATCTGAATAACGGCACTTACATGAACATTATTTTAACACCCGTCTTTATAACAACCAATTTAATGATTTTATACTGAAAATAAGCCCGTTCACCACATTAGAATTTGGTCTCAGTGTGTGTAAGAGAAGGTGGTGTTTTAGGTGTTATTGCACCACCATCACATCAGTACCAAAAAACAACAGGATTTAATCACTCAAGATATTTTATAATTAAATATGTGAAACTCGTGACTCCTTCCTAGTCTGTACTTAGCGGGGGGGGGGGGGGGCTGCTGGGGTAAAACTGTGTGTCTGACCTGTACACCCCTACAACAACTGCGTGGTCTCTCTCGTATGGCTCGAGTGTGAGCTGCTCCTGAGGTTTCATGTTCTCGGCACTCATCTTCTTCACCTCGGACGCGAACACAGCTTCGGGTGGCGCCGTGGAGTCGATGCAGTTCGCCTGAAAACCGAAGGTTTAAAAAAAAAAAAAAAAAACCAGTTAGATTAAAAAAAAACCAAACTCCAGAACGGTGGGATTTTTAGAACAAACTTTTCATGAGGAATTTCACCTTGATAGAGATGACAAAGTGGCCGCCATTCTTAAGGAAGTTGTGAGCATTTAGAGCGACGATACGTGTCTGATCCGGCTGGGCAACGTCAGCGAAGATCACGTCCACCATCCCTAAGGAGAAAAAAAATTAAACACCAAACAGAAACTACACACACCACGGGGGAGCTCAGAGGTTAATGTGTTGGACTTCAAGCACCACCAAGTTATCACTGATGGGCCCCTGATCAAGGCCCTTAACCCCAATTGCTCAGTTGTATAAATAAAGTAAAACATAAGGACGTCCACCAAATGTCGTAAATGTCTAATGACTTTGTGGATTAATAATTAACCCGGTTTATATTATGTTTTATTTGCATTTTGCTGTTTTGTTAATATGGGATGTTTAACATGCTAAAACCCACTCACCAACCAACATGCGGTATTTGTGTGGATGTCTGGCGTCTTCAATAATGGGAATGATGTTGGTTCTCTTTTTAGCCACATTCAGTAAATCTCGGCCGGAGCGGTGAGAAAACTCCACAGCATAGACCAAACCCTCCTACACACACACACACAGTTTATTTACGAGTGTGAGCTTTTTTTGCCATGTATGAAGCTCTGCCCTGTGCAGGAGGAGATGAAAGATAAAAGGCGTACTGGGCCCACGATGTCAGAGACATGAGACACTGTGGTTCCTGACGCTGCTCCCAGGTACATGACTTTGGCTCCTGGTTTGATGTGGATCTGATCGACTCCTCCCAGAATGGCTGCTGCCAGTTTGGAACGGAACGGGTTCCAGGCCCGGTACTCAATCTTCAGCTCTCCATCCTGGAACACACACACACAAGGCAAAGTGTTAAAAACACACTCATACACAGACACAGGACAGAGACACTGTTACACGATATGTTTTAAACCGACGCTGATGGTGGAGACTGACCTCGACACTCATCCTCTTCTCGCCGTACACAGACTCTCCCACCACCATGTTCTTGGTCACCAGAGCATCCTCTTTCCCACGGCAGATAAACACACCTGCAGGAGTCAGAACACCAAGCAGTTAGTCTCAGATTCTCTCTCTCTCTCACACACACACACACACACACAGTTCACTAAGAACTCAGACTCACCTTCATGTCTGTGTGGCTCCACAGTCACTTTTTTTCCTCCTCTAAATCCTCCTCGTCCTCCTCCTCCACCTCCTCTGCCCCCGCGGCCCCTCGGTGTTCCTCTGCCGCCTCCACCACGACCCCGGAATCCTCCGTCACCTGTACGTATAAAGGCTCTAGGAGTAACTAAAAAAGCACCGAGTACTTCATTCCTCTTACAGGAAATAAACAAAGTAATACACCAGCGCACTTTTTCTCCACTTAGTTACATTTCCAGGTTCTCATGTTCACTACACCACATCAGAAACCAGCCCTGCATCTGAACTCTCACACTTCCATACTATTAGTGTGTGTAATAGAGTGTGTAAGGGGAGTAGTGTTTAAATCCAAAGTGCACAAACAATGGACACTATTACCCCATGAACACACAGGGGAGACTACACATCAGATTACAACATCTTTAAATAATAAAAACATCAGACATTAGATGTACGCCGCTGTGACATTGTAGGTCATGTGACTATCAATGGCGACTGCAGTGCATCCCGATTTCATCCGTACTAAAAATGTTACTAAATGATCAGGAAGTGAGTACTAACTCAAATGTAGTGTCACTTAAAGGAAATTTACGTCAATATCAGACTGTTTACCTCCACCGCCTCCTCGTCCTCCTCTAAAGCCGCCCCGTCCACCGAATCCTCCTCTGTCTCCACCGCGTCCTCGTCCACCAAATCCACCACGACCGCCACGGGGACTGAAACCTGGAGCAAGTTCCACACGCTACAGCGTTACTGTTCATTCAACACAAACACACACCACCACCACGACTCATCACACACACACACACACACACACTTCAGTGTGTTCACACTCAGAGGACAGGATCATTCCAGTGCATTCCTGAATTTAAAAGCTTGTTAATAAGGAATTTAATTATGTAAATATTTATTACAGATTTATAATTAATTTGATTATAAAGATTGTAAACACTTAATTCCGGGTGGGGGGGGGGGTCGCTTTGCACTGCTTTTGCACTGCGCTTTTATAAAAGAAAGAAATAAAAACTGTTTATACGAGCTTTAAAACTCAGTTATGAGGAAACGGAAGGGGTTTTTGCCCATTTTAGTGTGAATGAGAGATTTCTGTGCAGTTAAGTGTAAAACCAGCTGTAGTGTGTGTGTGTGTGTGTGTGTGTGTGTGTGTGTGTGTGTGTGTGTGTGTATACAGACACATGGCCTCATCAGCAACGTGTTTCATTTACAGGCTGAACCCAAAAACACACCAACAAAAACACACAACCGAAATAAACCGAATTAAATGATTCAGATTAACTAAACTAACACGTTATATCCGCGATTTAACTTTAATTAATAACCTTCACTGGACGTTAGTTTATAAGCATACAAAACCTTCAAAAACACCACTAATATCATATTTTGTATAACTTTTTCCCTGATAAAAATACCTCAGGATTCCCGCGCGCTGCGTCCGTTAAAACTCGACAGATTTAAACAGATGAATTAGCATAAACGGCTAACGAGTTTCATACACACGACTTACAACAAACTGCAATTATCTGTCGCTTTACTACAGAAATCACACCGAAACTCACCAGGTTTCATATCTGAGCCGAAAAATTAAACGTAAAGTCGAATTTATGGAGGTTTTTTTCTTTTTTTTTTTTCTTCTTGTCTTCTCCGCGTCACAGAACGGACCTCAGGAAAGCTCACGCGCTCGAGACCACATGTGAGTGGAAACGCAACTCTTATCCCATGATGCACCGCAAGTCCTGTTCCGGTACGTGGACGATGACGTTAAAGTGCCATCTAGTGTTGCGGAGGAAAAAAGCATCAGCGGCGCAGATGAGCGCCCTGCAGAGTGAGAAACACTTAAAAAAAACAAATATAAAAAATGTAAGTCTCGTGTCAGAGATTTTATAAATTTATTTAAAGCGTTTTAAATAAAAATATTATACAATTATTCAATAATAATAATAATACTTATAAGCTTAAAACGTTTTAATTGGAGTGTAATGGTGCCATCTAGTGTTTGAAATGACGAAACGCAGCAACACAACAGCAACACTATTTATATTATTATATTATATTATATTATATTATATTATATTATATATTATATTATATTATATTATATTATATTATATTATATTATATTATATTATATTATATTATATTATATTATATTATATATATATTATAAAAACTTGGTTTGTGTACTTGTTAAAGTTTGTTAGTTTTGTGCATCTGTAAGTGCAAAAAAAAAAATACCAGCAGAACTGAGATACAGTCGTATTTTATTAGTTAAAAAATCATTACATGATGAAGTTGTGACGTGTTAGATCAAATCAAAATGTTCTCTAAAATAAACAATACAGAAAAAGTTTCAGATGAATGGAAGTCTGTAATCTGCAGCTTTTTTGTACACATTTAGCTAAATGTTATATACAGTCAGTCATGTGTGTGAGTGTGTGTGTATGTGTAAGTGCATGTAACTGCTACAGGTCAAATATATTTAGTAAAAACACTGAGTATATCATAAAGAGAGTCTCTTTAAAACAATTTTTTTTAACTCCTTTAGGTTTTTGGATTCTTCTCTGATATCACAAAGGTTGTGAGTTCGAGTCCCAGAGATGCACATTCCAGATTACAAAAAATAAAGGATTACCCTTAGAGAAAATTTTACTTTGAAAGGTAAAGCTGTCTGTGGTAAATAATAATAAAAATAATAATAATAATAATAATAATAATAAGGATCTGACGTTTCAGTATCTCTTTGTTTGGATGAACAGATGTTGTTGTTTTTCATGCTGCAGAGTTAAACCCAGTCTTGTAAATGGTCTCCAGTGATTATAACAGAAGCTCTGTTCTGTCTGAATATAGCCGAATAAACTCTGCTTGGGATATTAATAGTAAGAGTTTAAATGTGAATGTGTGGCCGGGTGTCTTGGCATAGGTGATGTGGGGTAAACTACGCCGGGGGCTGCTGAGTTCCAGTAGTTGGAGGCGGGAGGGAAAAAGCCGCTGGGGGACACGGGCATGGTGCCGGAGTGCGGGCTCATGAAGTTTACTTTAGGCTGGTGGCTGTGGTAACTCTGGACATAGGGCACTTCACTCTGATATTTGAGGACGCCGCCCTCGGGTGGGTGACTCTGGTGCACCTGAGAGATGCCCTGGAAGTCGAACTTGTAGGCGTAGCGCTTGCCATGCACTTTGGTCATGATGTTCTTGTCATAGTAGTAGCGCAGCGCACGGCTCAGCTTGTCATAGTTCATGTTGGGTTTGCTCTTGCGCTCGCCCCAGCGCTTGGCCACTTCATCCGGGTCCGTCATCTTAAACTCGCCGTTCGTTCCCTCCCATGTGATGATGTTGGCGTTGCTGCTGTCCGACAGGAGCTCCAGCAAGAACTGCCACAGCTGGATCTGACCCGACCCTGCAGAGCCGAGAGACATCAGATATATCAACACCTGTTACATCACCATACAGTAATGAATAGCACTGTAAAAAAAAATAAAGGAGCACCAATGTCGAGAGTATAGTAGAGTGGTGTAGTATGTATTGAGAGTATAGTAGAGTGGTGTACTATGTATTGAGAGTATAGTAGGGTGGTGTAGTATGTATTGAGAGTATAGTAGGGTGGTGTAGTATGTATTGAGAGTATAGTAGAGTGGTGTAGTATGTATTGAGAGTATAGTAGAGTGGTGTACTATGTATTGAGAGTATAGTAGGGTGGTGTAGTATGTATTGAGAGTATAGTAGAGTGGTGTAGTATGTATTGAGAGTATAATAGAGTGGTGTACTATGTATTGAGAGTATAGTAGGGTGGTGTAGTATGTATTGAGAGTATAGTAGAGTGGTGTAGTATGTATTGAGAGTATAATAGAGTGGTGTAGTATGTATTGAGAGTATAGTAGGGGTGTATATGTATGAGAGTATATATAGAGTGTGGTGTACTATGTATTTAAGATTATAATAGAGTGGTGTACTATGTATTGAGAGTATAGTAGGGTGGTGTAGTATGTATTGAGAGTATAGTAGAGTGGTGTAGTATGTATTGAGAGTATAATAGAGTGGTGTAGTATGTATTGAGAGTATAGTAGTGTAGTGTAGTATGTATTGAGAGTATAGTAGAGTAGTGTAGTATGTATTGAGAGTATAGTAAGGTGTGTAGTATGTATTGAGAGTATAGTAGAGTAGTGTAGTGTGTATTGAGAGTATAGTAGAGTGGTGGCACAGTGTTTTAGGTGTTGGACTGATACCAAAAAGACTGGGGTTTTCAATTCCCAGCTCAGCTGTATAAAAGAGATAAATGAGATAAGTCGCTCTGGATAAGGGCATCTGCCAAATGCTGTAAATGTACAAATGTAAATGTGTAGTATGTATTGAGAGTATAGCAGAGTGGTGTATTGAGAGTAGAGTAGGGTATAGTGCATCGAGAGTATTAGTGTAGTTGTAATTAGTGTAGTGTGTATTGAGAGTAGAGTAGAGTAGTGTAGTGTGTATTGAGAGTAGAGTAGTGTAGTGTGTATTGAGAGTAGAGTAGTGTAGTGTGTATTGAGAGTATAGTAGAGTAGTGTATTGTTATGTTTATGAGTATGTTTATGTGAATATGTGTTATGTCTTACCCGGATTAGCCAGGCGGCTGCTCAGCGGTCCTAACGCTTGATACGGGTCTAAATATAAAGAACACTAATTAATACAAAGTAATAATCCTAATATTAATAACAGGAGTAAATTACAGCAGTACTAAAGCTGAGTCCTGGATCATACACTCCAGTGGACGGGTGTACGTGTGTAGTGTAGGTGTGTAGTGTAGATGTATACTCACCCTAAGTGTTTAGGGTGAGTGTGTAGGTGTGTAGGGTACGTGTGTAGTGTAAGTGTGTAGTGTAGATATGTAGTGTGTAGTGTGTAGAGTGAGTGTGTAGTGTGTAGTGTAAGTGTGTAGTGTAGTATAGATGTGCAGTGTAAGTGTGTACTGTGAGTGTGTAGTTGTTTAGTGTGTAGGGTAAGTGAGTAGTGTAGATGTGTAGTGTGTAGTGTGTAGAGTGAATGTTTAGTGTGTTTTTACCCTGAGTGATTCTGTGTGAAGGTTCTGTGATTCTGCTGTTGTGTTGCTCTGCTGGTGAACCTACAAAAACACCACCAAACACCAGCAAAACATTTTACTCTGTAAATCAATCAAATCTCAGAAAAAAGAATCATCAATATCAGAGATTGATAAGTGTATGAGGTGTGTGTGAGGTGTGTGTGAGGTGTGTATGAGGTGTGTATGAGGTGTGTGAGGTGTGTGTGAGGTGTGTGAGGTGTGTGTATGAGGTGTGTGTGAGGTGTGTATGAGGTGTGTGAGGTGTGTATGAGGTGTGTGAGTGTGTATGAGGTGTGTGAGGTGTGTGTGGGGTGTGTGTGAGGTGTGGTGTTGGAGGTGTTTTTTGTGAGGTGTTGTGTGAGGTTTGTGTTGGAGGTGTGTGTATTGGTGTGTGTGAGGTGTGTGTGAGGTGTGTGTGAGGTGTGTGTGAGGTGTGTGATGAGGTGTGTGTTGTGTGAGGTGTGTATGAGGTGTGTGAGGTGTGTATGAGGTGTGTGAGGTGTGTGTGAGGTGTGTGTGAGGTGTGTGTTGGAGGTGTGTATCAGTACCTTTAGGAACTGTCATGGCCGCTGATGACCAGCTGTTTCTCCTGCTGATTTCCTCGAAACTGTTTTCTGTATGAAAATGAATAAAAGCTGAATATAAACTGTTTTAATTCAATCTTTAATGAATGATTATTATTGATGTTTAATTATTTTATAAACAGCTGCTGCTGGGAATCGAATGTAACTGATTAATTGTTGTTTAAATCAAAATTGTTGCACTGTAGAATGTTAACAATAAAAAACAGGAATTCATTAATACGTTAAAACTGTCGTTTATTTTTATCTTCTGTCCATTCAGCCTTTTTCTGGTTGGACTGTTTAAGCATCAGGAGCAGCGTTTCGTTCTCACACTCATCAGACAGGAAGTGGGACTCGGGCTGTGCTAATGAAGATCGAGGCGTCTTCAGCTTCAGCAGGTCGAACGATTTACAGTGTAAAGTGATCCAGATTTTTGGTTTGTAAATGTTTACACGGATTAAGCACCACCCCGAGGTCACATGTGAGAGAGAAGCTGACGGAGGAGCTGATGGAGGGAGATTCTGCAGGAAAAGCAGGGAGGAGGAAGGAAGCGCTTCATTAAAGACTTTGGAGAAACAACAGCAGCCCAAACAAAGTGACCCGAGGAGATGAAGATGACCCTCAGGCCCTCAGGAGGACGCTCCTTTTGTTGCAGGTTTATGCACGTATAAGAAAACAGTCAATTGTGTCCTAACGGGGCAGCGGGTTTCCTGTAGCGGTGCAGCTGCTTCCTGTCTGAAACTGCGAGAAAAGCCGAAGACGCCTCAGCCACCACTTTATTTCAGGTTGATGGAGACGCTGAGATCTTGTTTAACAGCACAAACTCAGACGGATCTCTGTTCTATTACCATAAAGAAAGAGGCGCTGATTTGATGGCACGTTTCAGGAGTCGTCTACTGATTCTAGCAAGTTCTCTCTGGGTTCCTATCACTCCTTATTCATTTATTTTCTTTTGATGAACTGCCGCAGTCTGAAGCCTCAGGCGTGAATACAGCTACAGCGAGGTTCCAGAGTTTTTTCCTTCTAACTGAAAATGATGCTTCATGTTTATTCAGAAGAAAAATGAAGATGAAGCTGCTGTGGAATCAGCATGTTGTTGTGAAATGTTTCTTTTTATGAGAAAGGTTCAGATGAATCTCCAATATCTCCAATAAAAATAGACAACGTTACACATTCAGATCAACTCTACACAATATTTTCGTTGCACTGTTTTTGCCCTCTAATAAATCTCCCCAAATTGTGTGAAATGATTTGCTTCCTAAAATTATAAGTGTGTATTTACTAGAAATGCCTCAAACATCTGCATCTGCCTGTCAATCAAAATTTAGGGGCATTAAAGGGGTGTCAGTGTCACATCTTATAACATTCTGTATCTGTTCCCTACAGCCCCGATTGAATTGCATACTTCCTTAGTATATAGTGGGCTAAACAGAGTGTGTGAGGTGAGAAGCATGTCTGAATCCTTAGTATGTAAATTATGATACCTGTAAAATTCCTGCCAGATGTAGTACATCACAATCTATTCATACTCCCTGTAATCATACTATATAGGACAGACCTTATTAATAGATTGAAATCTAGTAGATATTCAAGTATCTGATTTTGGACTGAGCCCAAGTTTCATTCCTGTTTGTCTCCAGTTACCCTCATTTTCCTTATATGGTCATAGCTTCCTGCTGTAATTAACTCACTCATTGTTGCTTGTTTTCCTCTTGCTATTTTTACCCCTTTGTGTGTTTTTGTGTGTCTACTGGTGTATTTCCTCCGCACCATGTTTATTGTTAGCTGGTTTTAACATCAGAGTGTTTCAGTCTTACCGGCTTTGACTTGTAGTCTCGGAGGCTGTGTGTTAGTGGGGGTCGTTGGGTAAGAGAAGGTCGGACTACCTACAGGACAAACACAACCAATACACAATTATGACATCATCAGTGAGTGTGTGATCTAAAATCTCCAGAAAAAAAAACTACAGTGTGTGTGAGTGTGTGTGTGTGTGTGTTTTGTATTACTCTGGCGGAGGTAGTTAAGGTGTGACAGCAGGACTTCTGTGTTGTAGGGTGAGGTGAGACGCATCATGTCTTCTTTGGACATTTTACAGAGCGTCCTGCCGTCCAGTGGGAGGAAAAGGGACACGTCCACATCCAGCAGGCTGTACTCTTTAACTGCCCACTCCACCCACTGACGCACATGGTCCTGAGTCCAAACCTCTGGGTCTGAGGGGACAAAAAGAAAGAGAGGAAAAGGACACAGAAAATGTGGGTTCATTCCTGAGTATATAGCAAAAATATATTGACTATGACCAGTTAAGGGTTGAGGGGCCTTGCTTAGGGGCCCCAGCAGTGACACACAATTCTCCAGTCAGCAGTCCAACACCTTAACCACTGAGATCCCACTAATGTTCTTATAATAATAAATGTTCTTTATACCTGAATATTATAACCTGTTGTTTTTTTGAAAATATTTGCTGCATCTATAAAAACGATTTCACTTTTGTAAAGATATTTTTTGTGCATTTTGTGACAATTTTTATAAATTTATTCAGTTTGTTCCAGTTTAAAAATTGTTTGTGTTAAAAATTTCAAACTCTGTTATCGTTCATCTCAGTGGAGTGACGTGTGACACAGCACTCTGTTTACTGCACAATATTCCTGTGTCATTTATCGTCGAATCGACTCCTTTGTATCAAGAGTTGATTTAGTTTGTAAACTTTACTTTAACTGAAATCAAATAAAACTTTAATTTTAACAGAGTTGGACGCGTTTATATAATAACGTCCAAATCGTGTGAATCAGTCATATTCAATTTAAAAAGAATCATGAATTATTTGAGAGTCAACTATAATTAGTGAGCTGAGTCAAAAGATCTGACTGGAATTGTTATCCCGACTCAACCTCATGATTCATTTATAATGTGAACGAACACCAGCAGATCAAACGAATCCCAGTGTCTTTTCCGCAATTCCAGATTTTTTCCCAAGTAAGAGAGAGGCGGAGTACAGGAAACTCTCCGTTAGTCAAACGAGGAAAAAATCTTCAGTCATTAAATGTTCACTCATACACACACACACACACACACACACAGCTTGTCACTACGCTGCCTTTAAGATTTCACAGAAAAGGAATCCACTTCCTCTGTGATGCAAGAGTCTGTGTGTGTGTGTGTGTGTGTGTGTGTGTGTGTGTGCGCATGCATGTTTGTATGTGGAACAGAGAACCACAACCTGTTTTTTTCAGTGTCTTTTGAAATCGAAGTTCAACATATTAGAGGAGGGAACACATAGCCTGTGAGCAATGCCTGATGGGAAATCAGCCCCACTGAGACTATGTATGGGGTGTGTAATACCTGTGGGGCTAAAAGGGGCGTGTCTCACTTGCAGGGCTGATAGGGGTGTGTCTCACTTGCAGGCCTGATAAGGGTGTGTCTCATATGCAGGGCTGATAGGGGGGCGTGTCTCACCTGTGGGACTGATGGGGTGTGTCTCACCTGCAGGGACGATGACTCTTTTCTCCTCCGTGCTGCTTTGTGGACTTGTCCTAGGCTCCGGGTATGACGGCTGATATGGCTGCTGTCCTCCGTCACTGCTGATGTGACGACTTCTTTTAGCACTGCTGACCTCCACCGGAGACTCGCGACTGACACACACACACACACACACACACACACACACACATACATACAAAGAATCCATGTTTGGTCTAAATTTATGTTCAGTGGTAAATGTTCTGGGAAAATTGTAATTGAAATCTAAAAAACATTGGAATACTTATTGTGTGTGTGTGTTTGTGTGTCGTTACCTAGCGCCATTGATGTGTTCGCTTTTCTTTGCAGGATTGCTCACTGTTGTGTTCGTCCACTCAGATTCTGTGCTTTCTTCTGATGACTGTCGGAATCCGACCTGCACTGCCGGGGACGTGATCTCAGACTTCATGCTTCCAAATGCTGGCTCAAATATGGACTGATCCTCACTCACCACAACCAGAGCTTCCTACACACACACACACACACACACACACACACACACACACACACACACACACACACACACCACACACACACACACACAACACACACACACACCACACAACACCACCACACACACACCACACACACACACACACACACACACACATAGAGATGATATGTAAGCATGCTGGGTATGGTGCAGCTCTGAGGATATTCCGTGTGTTTTCTGAGCCGTGATTCTTTTCCCATCTGAATTTCCTGGTTCTTGATGTTTTTCCGTATTTTAGGTTAGACTCTCCATTCATACTCCAACGGCGTGTTTAATCAGACCCGGTCCCTTTATTCGATTAAAATAACTTCTTCACCCAAAGGAAATGCGGATTTAGCAGCACAGACTGCGAGGTTTGTCACACACAGATGCTGATAAACAGGTTGGCATGGAAAACCTGCATCTCATCTGAGTGAGAGATCTGATATCCACAAAAGTGCAGATCAACCACGCTAGTCGGGGGCGTGTTTGGTGGTGGTTGTTGGGGGGGGGCTGTTTGTTGTGGAAAAGTAGCTTCGTCTCATTTTCCAATTCTAGTGACATTTTGTTTCCTTGATATTATTGATGCTTTTTCTCTGCATTGGGATGCATAATATCCTCGCCAGGTTCATGTGCGTCACAGTACAAACAGTAAACACAGCGGCGGGCTCTGAGCATACGGGACTCTGACGTACGGGACTCTGAGCGTACGGGACTCTGAGAGTACGGGACTCTGAGAGTACGGGACTCTGAGAGTACGGGACTCTGAGTGTACGGGACTCTGAGTGTACGGGACTCTGAGTGTACGGGACTCTGAGTGTACGGGACTCTGAGTGTACGGGACTCTGAGTGTAACGGCACTCTGAGCGTACGGGAGAGTCTGAGAGTACATAACTCTGAGCTGTACGGGAGTCTGAGCGTACGAGGACTCTGAGTGTACGGGGCTCTGAGAGTACGGGACTCTGAGTGTACGGGACTCTGAGTGTATGGGACTCTGAGTGTACGGGACTCTGAGTGTACGGGACTCTGAGTGTACGGGACTCTGAGAGTACGGGACTCTGAGAGTACGGGACTCTGAGTGTACGGGACTCTGACTTGGGTTTATTGCATATTTACAGTAATGTGATGATTCATGCTGCATCGTCATCTCTGCCGGGAGGCTGATACACAATGGAGGGCGGGTTCTCATCGGTTCCACTGGTCCTAAAGGGTTTTTTCATATAAAACGCTGCTTTGTTTAAGAGCTGTTATCATTTAATAAACTCTTAACGAAGCATTTGGTCTTAACAACGTTTGTGGCCACCAGTTATGGAGACACAAGGGTTCCTGATAATGAAAGGTTCTGGTTCTTTTAAATGGAACTTATTTAGTCCTGAATTTTTAAAAATGCGTAAGAACACAACAGGATGAAGAGAGGATCATGAATCCAACAATGATTATTACAGCTAGCTAATCCTGGACTAACTTATGAATTCTAAAGACTAAATCTAAAGTCTAAAGACATGTTTACAAATTCGGTCATGTTCAAATAAGTTTTCCGACTGATGTGAAAGTGTTTTGAGAGGAAGAAACTTTTTCTAGTGAAATGATTGTAGTTTTGTTGTCTTTAGTTAGCAATTTACTAGTTGGATGTTAGCGTTATACTGTTATAATGTATAGATGTTACATTTTAATCTCTTATTTATACATAACAAATTAATTTGATAACACACACACTAGCTTGATACGCTATAATTAAATAGACACCAGCAGACGTTAAGCTCGGAGCAGACAGGAAGTCAGAGCCACTTTGGATGTAAGAGTTGCTAAAAACCATCTTTGAGGTGTGTGTGTGTGTGTGTGTAAGCCCCAGTCTTGTGCTATATAATGAGCTGTGTGAGTGTGTTTGTGTTAACCGGTGTGTGTTGCATTGTCCCCGGTGCTCATCTGCGTCACTGCTGTGAGACTCGCCGGCTCACAGGAAGTTGAGCGTCCATGTGTGGAGCAACCTTTCGGCTCGAGGCTGGAGAAACGGAAACGTGGAGAGACATGGGACAGGGGACAGGGGGCGAGCTGAAAAAAAACACCCTCACATTAGGGGGGGGGGGTGTCCCAAAATCTTCATCCTTGACTCTTCATCAGATTCACTCCTCCTCATCGTCTCATGAAGAGTCAATCAGGTGGGGGGGCGGGGCTAACAGCACTGACTTTATCTGATTGGTAGGTTTACACAGTGAAGGACAGCGAACATTTAAACAGAATATTGTGAAGGTTTTAATGGAGGAAATTTATTCCATCTTAAGTTTGTGTAAATTATTCACAAAGCTGTTTATATTGTTTATTTTTGATCTTTTCTCCGATTGGATAATCCCTATAAAAATAATAATATATAAATAAATAAATAATATACATTGTTTCTGCTTTAATTGTCATTTCCCTCCCCGTTTTTTTAGACTCAACTGACTATATTTTATTCTTTGTGGTTTTTTGGATTTGGAAATAAAACTCGAATTAAAATTGATATTAATTTGTTTCTCTTTAGTTTGTTGCTTGTGTTTGTTGCTCTCTTCCTCTTTTTTAAGCTGTGTTTAATCATTTTAAGGCTGTATTTTCTTGCTCTCGGTCACTTTAATACCGCTGCACGCGCTCATCCCTGCAGTCACCGATCAACAAGTCAGAAACAGCAAAACACATCCAGCTACAACATCGCTCTTTTTTCTCTTATTTAATTTTAATTTTATCTTCCTTCTTTTTTTACTTTTTTCACAAGCAACACTTCTTTTTTTGCATGCAAATTACATGCAATGCACATGTTTGCGTGTGTGCGTGTGTGTGTGTGTGTGTGTGTGCATCCTTATTTACCTTTAGTTCTAACATTATTTTTTAGGTTTATTAATTTGAGTCACCGCACGATCACGTGACCAGGCAGTGTACCGCACCTTAATTCTGAATGCCACGTTGACCAACACACTCACACACACACACACACACACACACAACTGATGAACTGGACTCTATAAGCTGTTGCCACAACTGACTTCCTGTTCACTGAGTTTCATATCAGTGTTTGCTGTGAAACCAAACACACACTAAAGCAACACAACAACCGCTGCAGAAAACATGGAACATGCTACACACAACACACAACACCGTAAAAACTTGATACACACAACTAACAACCTTAGAAACCTGCTACACACAGCCAGCAACTTGAGACATTTTAGCGTGTGTGTGTGTGTGTGTTCGGATGTAAACCAGCAGCAGTTGTAAAGGGTGAAGGTGAGAAAAGGGGGCGTGGCCACACCTTGTATCTTCATCAGCGCTTTAATTACCTTCACACTGTCAGGGTTTTTTCCTTACACGTAATTTACAGCATGTCATCTTCTAATAAAACTTTGTTTTAAGAGCCCGAAAAATCAACACCACACACACACACACCACACTAAAATGTTCTGAGTTCCGGCTGTGGGTTGTGTGTACACACACACACCACACACACACACACCACACGAAAGAATGCTAACTGTCACTAATAAGCATCATGTTAAAAAATGGTTTTATTTATTGACCGTTTTGTAATTAAAATTTTTTACAATCGCATTAAAATAAAAAATATAAACTAACTAAACGTTTAATAACTTTTTGTCTATTTATTTAGACTCAACAACCCGCTATTTTCCCACGAGCCAATAAACAAATTCAGCTCAAGGCTAAAGATTTAACAGATTTTTAATAATGAAGATAAATTAATTATTGATTATTGACACATCTTTATTGTTAAAAGCGCTATAAATAATTAAATAATAATTAAATAAATAAATAATAATAAAGGTAACTTGACTAAGACTTGACTCCGCAAACTAATTCAACTCATCGAATATCTCTCTTTTTACTTTTCGACTAAAAGTACAAATTACAATAAACAATAAATAATAAAAATTATTACAAGCGAAAATTTAGAACAACACCAGGATTTGCACAGGGCTCGGTTTTAATGACGTAGAATAAAACCTTAAAAGCTGTTATCGCTCAAACATGCAATCGTTCGTTCACTTAAAATTATTAATCAACGAATATGAATATTAGTGTGTTTTACTCAATAAACGCCTCGAATTTTAGGCCGAGGTTTATATCAAAATAGCTGATATTTTATTTATGAAATATGAATATTAAAAAAACTGTAATTAAACGAATTATTTTTATTTAAATTTACTTTAAAAACGAAAAACATTTCTGTTTTCATTAATTTTTAAAATAAGGTTTAAGAATTTTATTTAAACTTTTTTGTCATTTTATTATGTTTTTCTGAGTCGCTGAACATCCCTACAGTTATTGTGTGTTCCGGTTTAATTTATTCTTATTCAGCCATACACTAACTTTTCAAACTCAAACACAAAACTCTCTCTCTCTCTCTCTCTCTCTCTCTCTCTTTCTCCCTCTCTTTTTTCTCTCTCTCTCTCTCTCCCTCCCCATCTCTCTCCTCCTCTCTCTCTCTCTGTGACCTTTGATTTGGTTCCACACCTGAAGTTAACCTGCTCTCAGCTCAGCATCTCAGAAAAGCTATACTACCCAAACTTAGTAACACTTTATCAGTCATAAAATTTATTTAATTTAATACAAGGATAAAACAATAAAAATACAGAAGGAAAGAGAGGAGAGAGAGAGAGAGAAGAGAGAGAAATAACAGGAGAGAAGCAATACAGAGAGAGTAGAAAGAGAGAGAGAGAGAGAGAGGAAATAACAGAGAGAGAGAGAAATAACATAGAGATAGAAAGGAGAGAGATAGAGAGAGAGGAAGAGAGAGAGAGAGAATAACAGAGAGAGAGAGTGAGAGAGAGAGAGAGAGAGATAAGCATAGGGAGGAGCAGAGAGCATAGAGAGAGAGAGAAGAGAGAGTAGAGAGATATAGAGAGAGAGAAATAGAGAGATAAGAGTGAGAGAGATGAATATAGAGAGTGAGAGGAGAGAGAGAGAGGAGAGATAGAAGAGAGAGAGAAGAGAGATAGAGAGAAATAA